>JBCEWC010011280.1:0-16842 GCA_038996855.1 Solanum aculeatissimum | reverse complement strand
TTATTATAAATATTATTAAAAAATATGTTAATATACATAAATGTAAAAATGGTGTATAAAAGAGAGTTCAAGGAGGGCATTTTTGTTATTTTCCTTACTTTATCCCAGGAAAAGTTATCCTGGGATTATTATTCCACCTCCTGCAGGGGATAACTTATCCCAGGATTAATTGTTAATCCTGGGATAAGTTATCCTAGTCTGTGCAACCAAACAAGGAATCAATGGTCACTAAAAAATTATCCTGGGATTAATATCCATTATCCATCACACCAAACGACCCCTTAAAGTTTAATTAATGTAGTATCACCGGTCACCACAAGGAAGACTAAACAACTCTTTAAAGTAAATATATCATAACAACACACCTAGTGAAATCTCACAAAGTGGAGTCTAGAAAGGATAAAGTGTACGCAGACCTTACCACTACTTCGTGGAGGTAGAGAGGTGGTTTCCAAAAGACCTTCGGCTCAAGTGTATCCAACTCGAGTAAAAGAACAAGAAAACAATGGAGAAAGCATAGCGGTTAAAAGAAAAACAACATAAAGTCTACAAGAGAAAAACAATAACAAGAGAAAAATAATGTGATAATCGAAATACAATAAACAACATATGACAAGAACTACAAGGGCATGATAATCCTACAACAGACACTAAACGTTTGCACGACAAGACAACACTACCATTTCTAACTTTCCATCATAATACGCGGCCTCCACACTTTTTGTAACACAATTCTACTCTTAGGATCTGGAAATTTGTCGTTGCAAATACATAAGATTGAACCTAGTAATGCCTTATTTGTACTTACATTTTAAGGATCATTAATGTATGTGGGAAGCGTGTTGGAAGTGAATTCAGGTCATGAGAGACCTCTAGTGCTTAGTTGAGTTCAAATCTTCCTACCAGTTAAGTTTTTCACATTGGATTATGCAAGGGTCAACTTTAAATAACCATAACTTTTAGCACACAAAGAATTAGATGGTCTATGACCTACCAAATGAAAGGTCTTTGAATTAGCTTTCCAACACATCCAATTTCGCCTCAATCGGAGTTCGGAGTAAAAAGTTATGACTGTTTTATTATGAACTACCACTGTAGAGTGAAAATGACGACCTGACTTACGGGCCGTGGTTTGAGTTACGACCCATTTGATAACTCGTGAAAAAAAAACTTCTGAAAGTCCGTTTTTGAGTCCTAAACTCGACGGACCCAACTACGGGTCATGGAGTCTTCTACGGGCCATGGTTTGGGCTAGTAGAATCGATCCGGTGACCCCGAAATTCGTCCAAAAACTTACGGATGGATTTCTAAGGACCATAGAAGTTTCTATGGGTCATAGATGGTCTCGTAGCCAACTTAAACAGCGTTTTTGAAAAGGGGTATTTTCGTCCTTTCCCACTCTTTAAGCCTAAACTTGTCAGTTTTCACCTACTTAAACCCGTAAAACGTGATTCTTCAACTCATTAACGCTCAAACACTCTCCAAACTCAGAACATAGTTTCAAGAGGACAAAAGCTAGGGCTTTCAAGCACCTTCTTCAAAATTCTTCAAGAACCTAATTCCCACGGGTATGTAAGGCCTACAAAAATCTTACTACATTATTTTACCATCATGTAACTACTAGTTTCTCCAAGTATCAAGTTATTAGTTGACAACAAGATTTCTTCATTATGAGTAATTGTTCTTGTTTATGCTATTTTTGAGGAAAGGCATGAAATTTACTGAATTTTTCTACTATATTAAGGTCTTAGGTTGAGATACTATTTTTAATTGTTAAACTAGTTAAACCCTAAAGTTACTACGAAAATCTATGAATTTTCGATTCTTGCTTTAAACTCAAGAAAAGTATTAGCATAAGTATTTTATGAACAGTGAAGCATGAAACCTATGATTTTAGACAGTTTTGAGAAAAGTTAAGAGAATGCTAAGTTGGGCTAAGTCCCAAAGAGAAGAAAAGTAACACTTAGAGCAAATTATATTCTTTTAAGTATGAGCATATGATTTATACTTTTGGGAGTAGTATTGAGCACCGATATGGGTAAGAGTATAGTAGCTCGAACTCATAAACTACGTAGCCAATGCTAGGATAGGATTGTACCAAGAGTACAGCTCCTCATTGCCACTGAGATGGCCCAGTTTTGGGATGGATCCACTCCCCTAGTTTTCGTCCCTTCCCCTGGCAAAGTATGGGATGACTCTAGCAACGTGGGCAAGACGCTGTATCATCACAAGTCTCACGGTGATGATTGTCGGTTAGAGAAACTCCCCAAGCTAAAGTAAACTAATTCTTGCACACAGAGTTTCAGCATATGTTTTTAATTTCAGCATACACTTTATCTATTATTTTGCTATCCTACTTTGAGGTATGTTTTAGCTACTTTTGAGTATAGTACCCTCTCCTAAGTTCCTAGTTTTTACTATTTTACATGCTCGTACATTCCATGTACTGACGTCCTTTGGACCTACATCACTTTATGATGCAGACACAGGTGATAGAGTCTCTCAGCAGACGCTCCATTCAGGACCAACATTTCATTCAGCCATCTGTGAGGCCTCTTACCAGCTAGAGGCTTTGGAGTCTTTATTTCTGTTTCAGTACTTATTTTCAGTTATGGTTACTGTGGGCCTATCACGATAGTTGTTTCAGATTATCTTAGTTAGAGGTTCCATAGACTGGATAACATGAGTTTCAGTTCTTGCTTTCAGTTATTGTGGGGTATTTCCTCTATTCAGTTTGTTCAGATTATTGCAGTATCTCTAGCTCATTATATCTAAGTGTATCATTTATTATTTAAATCTTCCGCTGAGTAAAGTAGCCAAGCCAAGTGGTTCGCTTGGGACCAAAAATGGTTCTGGGTGTCAGCCACGTCCAGGGTGTAAACTCAGGGTGTGACACTATTCTATCTAAAGTCATGTCCTCAGTAATATTGAGTTGCACCATGTCATGTCTAATCACATCTACCCAATACTTTTTTCGCGTACCCATACTCCTCCGTGTACCCCCTACATCTAACCTTTCGCACCTCCTCACAGGGCCATCGGCCTACCTCCTCTGCACATGTCCAAACAATAATTGCATGTCACCAAAAACAGAAGCAGCAGAAGCTCCAAGAAAAGGAAACTAATAAACTAAACTCTAGAGCTAACGGCTAGTTTGGCCAATATGAACTACAGTACTCATAGAACTATGTCACTAAAAGCTTGAAGAGTATGTCTATATCCCAACAAAAACTCTTTTACCTATTCATTTATTTCAAGATGTGATCTTTGAAAGTCTGCGTAATGCATTAAAAACAAGGTGGAAATATCGTTTGTGCAAAAGCCACAACCACCAATTATTTCATCCATTTATCAATCCTCTTAGGTCACTTATATATTTTTGAAATTGAAGACTTAAGAACATTAGTATCACAAATTGTTAAGCCAAAAATGTAAGCTTATCTTTCAGCCCAGTGCACAACCTTATAAGGGGAAAAACAAGCATCTAAAATGTACAGCATAAATGACTGAAAGTATTTTGATCATTTTTGACTGAAGTTGATATAAGAATTTTGGACATGAATTTCAGTTAAACTAATTTCACTTGAATAAAAGCTCCCATGATTATTAGTTTTTGATTGAGAAGCATATGTCACAACATGGTTTCAGTAGGCTTTAGCATCAGCAGTAGAAACAACAAGAAACATAGAGAATTTTATACGCCCCCAGGTAGCTGAAACATATCTTTCCATGGTTATTTGCTGATTATCGTTGCCCAGTATGCTGTGATCCTTTCAGTTATTTGATCAGTATATTAAATGAAAAATGAGTATGTGCCATAGAGAAACATTTCTGCAGTTACTACCTATATGAACTATAATGCTAACCTAGTGATTACATTGAGTGGTATTTAACTAATATATAGAGTTAATCACGCTAAATCCCCCTCATCCCCTCGCTCCTACTTTCTAAAACAGATAAAATGTCCTGCCTCCTTGAAAATATTTCAAGATGATCAATGGAAAAGAAACACTCTACTAATAAGTGATATCAGATCACGTACCCAATCAACTTCAATGTGAAGGAACACTGTGTTCTAATACAAGTTGATGACACAATATCAAAATTAAGTTAGTCATGTAACACTTAGCAAAAGGATGTGGATGCAATATTTCGCACTGGTTTAAGACAATAATGACGTGTTTGGTTAGTAACAATGAACAAAGATTTCAGTCTTCGACCCTTAACAATTTGAAGAAATATTCGCTATGCCATTCCCGTTTATTAGAGAATGTGCTCTAAAGTTTTGAAAATAAATGAGAGCATGGAATCCACATTATAATGTTCTCCTGACATTCTCAGGGACCAAATCGAATTGCCAAGTGGCCCAAGTCCAACTGTTAAAGGAAATAAAATACAAATCCAGCAAATACATGCAGAATTCCAAGAACAGATGTGCAAGTACGCACTTTTGCATTTTTTTTTTCCTTTCTTTCTTTTTGAATTAATGAAATTTTTATTCAAAGACAGCACTAAGGTGAAGGCGTAGTATGCCAACCAGAAAAATGATGTGCTTCCACACATAATAAAATGTAAGGTAATTTGGAATTGTCTAGATGTCTAAAAAGAAAGTCCCGTCGGGGGAGAGATCAAAGGTTTAAGAGAGAAGGATCCATGTTAGACGGGAAAGGTTAACATCCGAATGCCCTCGTAACCTAGTTCAAGGATGATGGGTGATTATTAATGTAAGGTTATGTTTAGTTTGGATATTTCTATCATGGAGCTAGTCATTTGATTATAATTTTTATGTCAAAGGAGCATCAAGGTACTTCATCAAGTCATAATCGTTTTTTGTTTTATGAGCAAGTCATCATAATTCACAACTTATCATAAGATTTTATTGGAAAAAATAATACTCCCTCCGTCCAACAATAGTTGTCCACTATTGACTTGGACAGGGTTTAAGAAGCAATAAATAAGAAGGATAATTTTACCAAATCACCCTTATTAAATATAAGTCATCTAAACATTGAAAAATAAATACTCCCTCCGTCCCACTTTATGTGACACCCTTTCCTTTTTAGTTCATCCTAAAAAGAATGTCACCTTACTAGAATTGGAAACAATTTAACTTTAAATTCCCTTTTTACCCTTAATGAAATGATTTCCAACCACACAAATATCTATGAATGATTTTAGACCACAAGTTTCAAAAGTCTTTCTTTTTTTCTTAAACACCGTGCCACATAAAATGGGATGGAGGGAGTACTATTTAGTAACAAGGATAAAATAGACACAAAATGATAAATTATTCATTGGTTTTACAAATTGGACAAGTATCGTTGGACATCGCAAAATAGTATAATGGCAAGTAAAGATGTGCGGAGGGAGTAACTAATAATAAATTTGACTGTCAATAAGCCTGGACCCCACAGTTCAGAATGGAGTTTCAGGACTGGGAGTTGAATGGCTTGTTGGGATTGCTTTCAAGATTATCGAATGTTAAGGTCAACTCCCGATTACAAGACAAGCTGGAATGGGGAGAATCAAAAGACAGAGCATATACAGTCAAAAGGGGATATGACAATCTATGTTCTAACAAGGAATTAATTGACAATTGGCCATGGAAGCTTATTTGGAAATCTAGACTGCCCCCAAAGATATCTGGTTTTGTCTGGACTACCTTGTATGAAGCATGCCTCACCCAAGATAATCTCAGCAAAAGGAAAATTCAGGTTGAAAATGAATGTTACATGTGCCATCAGACATTGTTGGAGAGTGCTAGGCATCTATTTTTGCATTGTGAAGTAGCAACTGGCATTTGGAGTATGTTTTTATCCGTCTTTGGAATTGCATGGGTCATGCCAAATACTATTAAAGATGCCTATGAGAGTTGGTGTTCTTGGAGAGTGGGGAAATCAATCAAAAAAACATGGTGTATGGTCCCTGCTGCTATCTTTTGGAGCATTTGGAATGAAAGAAATCGTAGATGTTTTGATGGGATTTCAACTCCTAATCACAATCTCAAATCCAATTGCTTGATCTTCTTATACAGTTGGTTCAATCAGGCCCCTTTAACCACTGCTGATCTCTTTTTGGACTATGTTAGCTCTTTAATTATTTAGTAAATTCTTGTACAAGAGCAAGTCCCTTCTTTTGCTGTAATTTCTTTCTTTTTTTTTGCCTTGCATCTTCTTGATGCCTTCTAATGAAAAGTACTTACTTCATCAAAAAAAAAAATTACAACCTTCCTTTTCACAAAGTTAGAAACAGGAAAATGTTGATTACAACATTCATGCCAGAAAGTGGAAACAAGAGAAGGTTGAAGTCTGTGCTTTAGCAATTGCATATACTATCAGATTGATCAAACAGGAACTCCCAAAGGTGGGGAAATAGCTATTAGAATATCCTCTTTCCAACTAGCATACCGAATCATTGGGGGCCTAGAAATTGACAATGGATCACAACCTTGAGCTAAGTTAGGTGCAGCCTGGGGGTCAATGAAGTGGGAGAAGAACTACGAGGCCTCAGGTTCGAATCGGTAGTAAAAAAAAAAAAGTGTTGGGTGATTTCTTCCTAGCCCAAGTCTTAGAGGTAGAGTTACCTAGTACCTGTGCTGGGGTGAGGCAGCAAGTTCCTAATGGAATCGTTGAGGTGTGCACAAGTTGGCCCAAACAGTACCGTCATTAAAAAAGAGTACAACCCTGAGCTAAGAAAATTTGATTATATGCATGCAGGGAATTCTGGAAAGTAATAAATGACGAGGAAGATCCCCTGAATAACATACTTAAATGGATTTCAACATATTTTTCTCAGCTGGCATTAGCAGTCTCCCCCACCCCCCTCCCTCCCTTTTTTTTTTTCTGTTGATCAGCTTTACAAGTTCGTTAGATGGTTGCTTAAAGGGATGCTCAGTACCTGCTCCTTTTGGAGGAATCCTGCACATTTCAAGTCACGATTGAAGATGCTGTATGATATGCAGGATAAATCCAGCACATGGACAACCTAATAACAGAGTTAAAGCACATCTTCTAAGAGGCTGGTGATGATCCCCAAAAAAGACAAATTTCAAATGTCATTCAGGTGACTTGACTACGGTATAAAACTATTCTCGCATCAGACATAGAAGAGTAGGACAACAGAGCATGTAAAGACGATTAACCATAATACTAATTCAGCCACAAAGGTCAACCAGGAAAACAATCCTCCTTGGCAGGACATGGCTACACCAACTCACTAGAGAACACTGTCGCTGTAGTCAACAGTGGGGCTACTTTGTATTCCGCTCAATAAAAAGAAAAGCAAAGAAATAAAAAAGAAAAATCTGCAACAAGAGCAATTCTTATTTCCTATGAAAAAGTATGTGACACAATCATTCTGTCAACTAGCAAATCAACCAATAGTGTTCATATCCATCTTTACATTGTGTGACCCTGCTCCTATCCGTTCCATTTTTTCCGGGGTCCATTTTTGTTTCGTTCAATCTATAAATGTGAAGCTCTAAAATAAAGCATTCTCTGATACTACTTCATCAAACTTAAAATTAATAATTCAACAGCAGATTGATATCCTCACATTTTCAGTCAGGTAAGCATATACTAGACTATTACCCTAAGTGTCAATGTGTCATATATAATTAGAAGACAAATGGTTGTTTTGTTTTTGGTTGGCTGATTTTTAAAATAAATGGATTATATAAGATCCAATATGTAAAAGCTCTGCTGTTTCCAACCATGAGTTCACTAAACTGCATTTCAAATCATTTAAGCTATAACATATTAATATAGTGCCAGAACAAGAGAGCAAAATGCAGGAAGTGAGCAAGAACACATCTGCCTAAAATTAGCAAACAAATTTCTTCTACGCCAACTTGTAAAGTCAAAAGGTTTCAAATTGTGAAGACATTAATCTACATAGATGTTATTGGAAAAAGAAAAAGAAAAAGAAGAAAGAAGTGCACTTACAAAAGATTTTAACAGCTTTTCTGTAAGAACCATTACTCATACATTCTAATTGGCCTGTGCAGCCTCATCTGCAGAAACCAATGACTCCTTATGCTTCAGATACTGATCCAAAAATGTAAGCCTAGCTGTCTCAAATGCAAAGTACCCTAGAGCTGAAAAACAAGCACTATGAAGTACTCTAGGACCCATTCCCCGTGTAAAACCAACCCAGCCTTCTTCCGTCAATATCTGTCTAACAGTAGCTGAGACCCCAGTAATCATTACAGCACCAACCTTACTGGCAGCTTCAGAATGAACTTGAGTCATCAACCTAGTCTTCACCACATCCAAAGGGGTTGTTAGTGAAGCTGATATTGCACCAGCCAATGCCCCACAACAAACACTCTGAAATGGCTCCAAGCGTTCCTTATTCACATTATTCAATACTGCGGCTTTCAAGTACTCAAAAGATGAATAACTCAACACCCCAGCAGGCAAATTCCTCAACAATGTAGCACTATATCCAGCATATAACCCCAAAATTCCATCTTTTTCCAAGATTCTCATTAAGACCTGCCAAGACCTCCCTTTAGCCCCAGCCTGCATTCTCTGAGTAATCAACTCCTTGGGCACCATTATAGCAGATGAGACTATATTCCCCATTGCACCAGCTGTTGGTGGGATAAGCACAGATGGGTATTGTGGAAATTTCGACAAGATTGACTTTCCAAACTCACAAGTCCCAAAATACACAGCAGAAGAAGCAGTAGACCCAACAATTACAGCAGAAACACCACTATAAAACCCAAAAATCCCCTTGCTTTGAAAAGTCTTGACAAAGGCATCAATAGCTCCATTGTAAATTTCAGATGCCCCTTTAGTTTGAAGCTTAGTTTTGATTGTGTCAAGTGGGTGAAGACATACATACGTGAATGCACCAGCAATGCCACCACCAGCTGCACCAATAAGTGCTCTTTCAACAACAGAGAGATTCTTGAACAGTACCTGAACTTTTGGGGAGTCCCTAGTGGCAGGTTTTACAAAATTCAAAGTGGGGTTCTTGATTTGTGCTTCAATCGAAACAGACGTTGAGCAAAACTTGAAATTGGGACTGAAACGATGGTGCGTTGATTTGGGATTCTTGTGGTATAGAGTTGGGGTAGACAAAAGGGAAGTGTTGAGATTGTTGAAGAGGGAGTTAAAGTCAGTTTTGGGGTCATTGGGGTCTTGTAGAAGGAGGCTAAGGGAGTTGCCAATTCGAGTTTCCATTGCTATTTTCTTACTGATTTTTGGCTCTGTTGCATAGTTTTGGATGTGTGCTTAAGCAAATGGAAGAGAACCTGTTGGTACTAGGCAGGAGATGTGAGGTCAATGTCCTTTTTAGCTTTGGATGGGCTTGGATATTTTGGTTTTAGCCCAATCACAAAATAATTAGGCCAAGATCATACTCCATTTTGGGATCACTATTTTAATCCTATTCGTAAGGTAAGAGTATGAATATTGTACTATCTATGAATATTATAGAGTGCTTCCATACTAAACATATTTTTAGGAAAATAGACAGTAATAACAAGCCAAAAGAAAATACATATGACTAGGTCGTTGGAGTTATGATGTCTAAAATACAAGACATGACCACACTTTACTTTACATAGTCTATAAAGCCTCTAGATGAGGAACACTATCTGATAAGGGTCAGGACAAGCCCTGCCTCATGATTAACTACTATACGGTACAAAATATAGCCCCGAAGCAACCTGGAACTCAGTAATAGTAGTTGGATATCTTGTACTCCTATTGGGGAGATCTCTAGCTCCTATACCTACAACGTGAAATGCAGGTCTCCCGGGAGGGACGTCAGTACGAGATAATGTACTGAATATGTGAGGCAAAAAAATACTATATATAAAATAAGAACTCAAATGAAATCATGCACTGATGTAAAGATAAAAGACCACCTTTATTCATATTGTGGAATCATGTTCTTTCTGTCTTTTTCGTTACTTTACCTTTCTATACTTTACAATTTGTGCACAGTAGATAATACAAATGACCAGCTGATCAATGATAAATCTATATCAAGACCGACCCATGCTAGATTTTTCTTTCACACCTAGGTTACCCCCCGTAATCTGGGATTGACCCATACTAGGTGATTTTTTCACCCTTGGGATACTACCCATCAATTAGCAACCTCACTTATATCTTTCATTTACTTTGTAGATGATTCTTTTGGTGGCCATATCATTTTGAGTTGTTGGACTATATACATAACAAGTGACATGTAAACAATCATGTAAGACAATATCACCATGAAAAGAGTAGGCTACAACTAATGAAATACATAGGAGATGAAATAACACATGGACTTTATTTAGCTAAAAGTTGAACTTGTGTATCTTGATATCCAAAGTATATATGCAGATTTGACAATGACTATATATTGGAACATATGTACTTGTTAAAGAGTAGTAATGACTCTGAAGGTCATTTTAAAAATTTTAGCTAAATTATTATTTTACCCCTTCTAGAAATTGCTTCAGGTCATTTTTGAGTGAATTGAAAAGTCAAAATTCGAAAATCTTGTAAAAAGTTGGAGTTTTGCAAATGAAAGAGTTTTTAAAGGCTTAAGTTTGAAAAAAAATTGAGTTTTGAAGTCATTTTGAGTTTCGAGTATCGGAATTCGATTTATTTATTTCATTAGCTCCGGTATGTCGAAATTGGTCTATGAGAACTTGCAAAACTGAATTTGAAGTTAAAATGAGGTTTTTAGGCCCAAATTTATGATTTTAGTTGTTTTCGGAACCAAAATTTGACTTTGGTCAACATTCAGAGTTTGACAGCTCAGATCAAAATTTCAACAATTCCAAAAGTTTCGGAAGGAGAAATTAATGCTAACAACGGTCTCACCATATTTTTCGGAGTTGTCGACGACAGTTTTGATATTTTGAGTTTTAAACTAGTTTATTTGACTTGCATTGGTAAATGTATCGTGAAAGCCTCTAAATTGATTTTTGATGATTCTGTTGAGTCTGGATCACTTTTTTGGTACGAATACATATTTGATTTGTGAAATTTTGATTCCGAATGAGTTCTGAGTGCCCATTCCGAGTTTTGATTCTAGTTGTGCATTATTGGTGCAACCCCCCCTCTTACTCTCCGAGTTCACGGAGGTGAACATGATTTCTCTCTGTGTTCGCAGTCCAGGCATGTGCGTTCATGGAGGTGAAACTGGTTCTTCTCCACGTTCATCGAGTGTATTTAGTCTATGAACAATGTCAATCATTAAAAATACATTTTAAAACTTATTTTCATCATTTTTACACTTTCAAGCTTCGTTTGAGAGAGAGATTTCGTGGTTTTTCAAGGCAAAGTGATTGGGTAACTATTTTCTAACCTATTTCATTGATTTGCATTGATTAATTTGTGATTTTAACTTCTAATTTTGGGATTTAAATGGTGGAATTTGGGAATTTTTGGGACTTTGATTCTTAAATTTTAATTAATGATTTCTCCCTCATTTTAGCTCCGTTTTCAAACTGATTTTCACCGTTGGAATCTTTATTAAAAGGAGAAGTTTTGATGTAAAAATTTTCAGATTTTGACAACTTTTTTCAGCTTGAGATTTTTGAACATTTTACCCTTTTCACCCAAATTGATCGATTTTAGTGTCAATAGACTCGTTATGTGATTGTGATGTTATATTTGAATAGAGTGTGATATTGTAGGTGCCAATTTGAGGGGGAAAGTTTTGGTTACATCTTGATTTGGCTACTAGTTAAGGCAAGTAGACTTCTATCTTCTTGTTAAGTATGATTGAACCTTGTATGGTCCTATATGCCTAGAATTGATTGCTTTTGGGGTAGAAATTGTATCATTGTAGGCCTTGATCATAAATTTTGGATTAAGTGATTGTTCATATATGATAGCTTGACTTATAAACCTTTATTGTGAATTTGTAGTATATGTGATGCCCGTGAATCTTATGATAATTATGTTGTGATGGCTTATACATTAATATTAAGACTAATTTGATATTGAGGCACTGATGGTATTAAAATGATGATGAATTTATGACATTGATGATATTAATACTATGTTGTTACTGGATCATTACGATGTTGCATTATGATATATCTTAGATCATGCACATTGCATTCATTATTCATTGTGCATTCCTACATGTGAAAAGGGGTCGAGGCTAGTTCTGATATTATCCAGGGTACATGATATTTGGATTATGAATATTTGAGAAACAAGGGTCAAGGCTCTCTCCAGCATTGTTCCAGGTATATGAGAGAATATTTTAGGGACAAGGGTCGAGGCTCATTCTGGTATTGTTCTAGGTTTATGAGAGGATATTTGAGGGGCAAGGGCCAAGGCTCGTTCCGGCATTGTTCCAGGAATATGAGAGGATAATTGGTGTGCATGGGCCGAGGTGAGTTCCAGCAATGCTTCACAATTATGAGACCTATGAGACACATACATACATCATTACAATTGACATTGCATTACATTATTTACATTTCACTACATTCACATCATCGTTAATTATACTTGCCTGATGCTATAGTATGACTTATATGTTAGGCAGGTTATTTGATGTATCATCTAGCTTGAGTCACGATAGAATATTTGTATATGAATTGAGACATGATGTTATGTGATGAGTATGTCTATTTCATGGTTATTATATTATATTGTGCTGCGACTTTTCTGAGTGCAGGTATGTAGTTCGACGGTATGTGGTTGGGATATATAGAGTGCTTGTGTTCTTCATTACTTTACTTATTGTTAGGTCTTCTTGCTGAGTGCCCGTGGTTTTTGGTACTTACCCTTGCTTCTACACATGTGTGTAGGTTGTGAGTCTAGTTCTGCCTAACTTAAATTCTCTTATTTGGACCGAACTTCTTGGAAAATCGAGAGGTAGCATCAGAGTTCTTTTTCATCTTTTTCTTATGTTCTATTTGAGAGCTGAGATTCAAATTTGTATTTACTTTTGTTGTACTCAGTATTAGAGGTTTGTACATGTGACACCAGTCTTGAGATGGTTTGCTTAGACTTGTTATCCTAGTGCGTGTTCTTACTTAGATTTCATCTCTTCTGCTTTAGTATTATTGTTAAATTGAACAAGTTTGGGCTTACTTGTCTTTGTGGGTTAGGCAATGGCCATTACAGTCATTTTTGGGTTGTGATAATTTGGTATCAAAGCCCCAGGTTTATAGGTCTCACATGTGTACAAGCCCAGTCAAGTAGAGTCTTAAGGATCGGTGCGGAGATGTCCGCTACTTATCCTTGGGAGGCTACAAAGACTATTAGAAAATTTCCTTTTTGTTCTTTCAATTCCTATCGTGCGTGATTTTAGTGAGGTTGTTGAGTGTTGTCATTCTTTTGGAAGATGGCTAGGACCAGATCTTTATCTATGGGTGGAGCTGAGGAGCCATCCCGTGAAGCTACTATTAAGATCCCAGCTCGGGGCAGAGGTAGAGGTAGTGCTTGAGGTTGAGAAGGGGGTCGAGGATGTGCTCGAGGTGCAGTTCCAACGAGAGATTATGATAAAGGCTTCTCATCTGAGCCTCTAGTCGAGCCTAGGCAGCACCATGCTCCTCTTGAGGCCGAGGATCCAGCTACTCTTCAGGGCATACTTCACAGGATGATGGGCATGTTGGAAACCATTGCCCGAGGTATACCATTAACACTATCTAGGGGTGAGGCTCCCACTCCCCAAGTGGTAGAGAAGCCTCAGGACTTTGATGATTATATGGCAGACCATTCAGTTTTAGTGGGCCATCCAACTTATATGCCATAACAAGTGTCTATGGATACTCCAGCTCGAGTTGCCCATGAGGTTATTTTGGAAGTTGATGATCAGTAGAGGTACGAGAGGTTTCAGAAGATGAAACTACCCTAGTTTCAGAGTGGTAAGGGAGAGGATGCCTATAAGTTTCTCACTTTGAGCTACAAGATATTAGAGTTCGTAGGACTGGTAGATTCCCAAGGGGTCAGGTTTGTTATCTTACAGTTACGAGGGACAACTAGGGAGTAGTGGCAGTTTTATTTGCATTCCAGACCAGTAGGATCCCTTTCAATTGAGTAGGAGGTATTCTCGGAGGCTTTCCAAAAGAGGTTCATACCTTGGAGTGTTAGAGAGGAGAGTTGGAGAAAATTTGAGACTTTGACTCAGGGTGGCATGATTGCGGCGGAGTATGAGGCCAGGTTTAGTCAACTGTCTTGACATGTATTATCATTTATTCTTACTAAGGCAGAGAGGGTTTGAAGGTTCGTGAAGAGTTTGACATTCTCTATTCGTTCTTATGTGTTTAGATCCTCCAAAGAAGGTGCTTTCTTTCAGACTATAGTGGTACCACCAAGGAGGTAAAGTTATTATTGAGAGAGGAGTTTGGAGCCCCCAAGAGGGTCCGATCTTCAGGCCATTTCACCGGCTCTTCATTCGTAGGTCGAGGTTTCCCTACGGGAGGTGGTACCCCTCAACATAGAATTCTATTTCATGAATCTTTGCCTACTTCAGAAGGTGGTCAGGGCCTCGTGGTTCTCATAATTATAGTCAGGGATTATCTAGCTCCTAGTAGAGGCTAGTGGGATGGGATGGCTACAGTGTTCCCCCTCCACTATCTCATTTTTCTCCTTCTCCAAAGTCGTGCTTTGGGTGTGGATCTCCATATCACATGGTCAGGTTTTGCCCTCACCAGACTCATACGGGCCACACCGCTCTTACTCAACAACACCAGTTCGAGATCAGGCTCTTTCAGCCAGAGATTCAGCCCCTCAAATTAGGGGTCGTGGTAGAGGTCAGCCAGGCAGAGGTGGACGTACTCTAGCTAGGGGTACAGGTGATATAGCTAGGCAACAAGGTGGTAGAGGTCTAGTTCAGCCAGTTGAGGGTTGGGAAGGTTATTTTTATGCATTTTTCGGAATGCCCGAGGCCGAGTCATCAAATGCAATTATTACATGTGTTGTTCTATTTTGCCATAGGCCAGCTTCGGTATTATTAGATCCTGGATCTACTTATTCTTATGTATCTACATATTTCTCTGCTGGGTTTGATATATTATGTGAGCATATGCTTGTGCCCGTGCATGTGTCTACCCCGGTAGGTGATCTTTTAATGGTGGATCGGGTGTACCGATTTGGTCTTATATCTCTAGATGGTTATGATACATGGGTTGATATGATTATACTTAATATGGTCGATTTTGATGTGATTTTAGGAATGGATTAGCTTTCTCCTCACCGGGCTATTCTTGATTATTATACTAAGACTGTGACATTAGCCATTTTGGGTAGATCGAGTATTATGTGGCAGGGATTGAGTGGTTCTTATCTTAGCAAAGGTATCTCTTATATTTGGGCACAGAAGTTAGTAGGTCTGTGTTGTCTTGCTTATCTTACCTTTATTCATGATACCGGTGTTGAGCCACCACCGATGAAGACTATTCCTGTCATTCGGGAGTTTTCTGATGTGATCCCTACCGACCTTCCTAGAGTCCCTCTTTATAGGGACATTGATTTTGCTATTGATCTTGAGCCAGACACTAAGCCCATTTCTATTCCTCCCTACCTTATGGCTCCACTTGAGTTAAAGAAGCTAAAAGAGCAGCTCCAAGATTTGTTTAGCAAAGGGTTTATACATCTTAGTATATTGCCTTGGGGTGCCCTCATATTATTTGTGAAGAAGATGGATGGCTCCATGAGAATGTGTATTGATTATAGACAATTGAACAAAGTGATAGTGAAGAACAAGTATCCTCTGCCTAGGATTAATGACCTATTTGACTAGCTTCAGGGTGCAACCATATTTTTTAAGATCGATTTGAGGTTCGGATATCATCAGTTGAGGATCAGGACTTCTGGAATTCCTAAGACAACTTTTCGGACTAGGTATGGGCACTATGAGTTTCTAGTAATGTCATTTGGGCTAACCAATGCCCCAGTCGCGTTTATGGAACTTATGAATGGTGTATTCAAGACATATTTGGATTTATTTTTTATTGTCTTTATTGATGACATATTGGTCTACTTTAGGACCAAGGTGGATCATGAGCAGAATTTGAGAATTGTGTTGCACCGACTTAGAGAGGAGAGGTTATATGCCAAATTCTCCAAATATGAGTTTTTGCTGAGTTCGGTGGATTTCCTTTGTCATATCGTGTCTAGAGAGGGTATTCGGGTTGATCTGACAAAGATTGAGGTGGTTTAGGGTTGGACTAGACCTACTTCGGCTATTAAGATTCAGAGTTTTTTTAGCTTAGATGGTTATTATAGGTGGTTTGTGTAAGGTTTATCTTCTATAGCAGCTCCATTGACTAGGCTCACTCAGAAGAATGTCCCTTTCCATTAGTCGGATGAGTGTGAGGAAAGCTTCCAAAAGCTCAAGATTTTATTGACTATAACTCTTATTTTGACCTTACCGGAGGACAGTGTTAGCTTTACCATTTATTGTGATGCCTACAGAGTTGGTTTGGGTGGAGTCTTGATGCAAAAAAGGAAGGTGATAGTGTATGCCTCTAGACAGTTGAAAACTCATGAGAAATTATCCCACCCATGACTTGGAGTTGGTGGTTTTTGTGTTTATGTTAAAGTTGTGGAGGCATTATCTCTATGGGGTTCTGTTGAGTTGAGACTAGTGGAGTTTTTGATGACAACAAACTGCAGTAAGGACCAGCTAAACATTAGGTTGTATATCAGGAGGCTGATAGTGGAACACAGCTGTTAAAGCTACAAAGGTAGCTGAAATGTCAATCAGAGATGTACTGAAGGACCAGCAGTCCGTTCAGTAACATCTCCTAGTATAAAATAAGGCCAAGGACTCTTGAACAATAGACTTTTTGAACAAAAAGAAAAGGAGATTATTTTCAGGCAAAAAGTTCTCTCTTGGCATTTCTTCAAGGAGCTGATGAAG
>JBCEWC010011279.1:0-16843 GCA_038996855.1 Solanum aculeatissimum | reverse complement strand
AATTCGGGTGAGACCCATTTCCCACTCCATTTGACCCCCTAAACAAGAATATGAAGTCAGATTTTCGAAAAACGAAATGGATTTTTAGATATGGCTAAAACAAGTTTCCGAAAATTTCCGAAGCACATTTTTAGGAACTTTTTGGGTCGTTTCATAACACCGACGAAAAACTAAGAAAATTGCTTGATTCCTGTTTTGATGCTCATAAAATGCTCTGAGGCATAGTTTAATGGCATCGGACCTACTGGAACTCTTGGCGGGCTCGTTACGTATGGTTACATGAAGTTTTTTTTAGAAAACTCGGCCTTAAGCCCCATCACCTACAAAAATTTATAAGCTAACACCCACGAAAAATTAAAAAAACTATTTTATTCCTGTTTCGACACCCATAAATGTTCTAAGGCATCGTTCAATGGCACCAAGCGTACTAGAATTTTTAGCAGGCTCGTTACGGACAGTTACATAAAGTTTTATGAGAAAAATGGACTCAGAGCCCCGGCACCTTCAAAATCTATGGGCTAATACCCACTAAAAACTGAGAAAATCGTCTTATTCCTATTCTGACGCCTATAAAATGCTCCAAGGTTTCGTTCAATGGCACCAAGCCTACTGAAACTCTTAGAAGGATTATTACGGACAATTACATGAAGTTTTCTGAGGAAAATGAGTCAGGAACCTCGGCACCTCCAAAATGTATGGGCTAACACCCACAAAAAATAGAAAAAATTGTGAGATTCATGTTTCAACACCCATAAAATGCTCTGAGGCGTCATTTAATGGTACCGAGCCTACTAGAACTCTTAGTGGGATCGTTACGGACGATTACGTGAATATGTTTGTTAAAAATGGACTCGAAGCCTCGACACCTCAGAAATCAATGAGCTAACACCCACGAAAAACTGAAAAAAATATCATAATTCCTGTTTCGATGTCCATAAAATACTTTGAAGTGTCGTTTAATGGCACAAGGCCTACTAGAACTCTTAGCGTGCTCGTTATGGATGGTTACGTAAAGGTTTTTGGAAAAAAATGATCTCAGAGCCCTGGCACCTCCAAAATACGTGGGTGTACACCCACAAAAACTTGAGAAAATTGTTTGATTCCTATTTCGTGGCATCGTTCAATGGCATAGGACTTAATGGAACTCTTAGTGGTCTCGTTACGGATGGTTATGTGAAGTTTTCCGTGAAAAACTTATTCAAAGCCTCGTTACCTCAAAAATTATAGGGTAAAACCTATGAAAATTTGAGAAAATCAACTGATTTTTGTTTTGATGCCCATAAAATGTTCTGAGGCACCATTTAATGGTACCAGGCCAACTAGAACTCTTAGCAGGCTCTTTATAGATAGTTATGTAATGTTTTTTGAGAAAAATAGCCTCGGAGCCCTTGCTCTAAAATTTGTGGCTAACACCTATGAAAAATTGAGAAAGTCATCAGATTCATATTTTGACGCCCATAAAATGCTCCGAGGCACTGTTCTATGGAACTGGACATACTGAAACTCTTTTTGGGCTTGTTACAGATGGTTAACACCCCCCCAAAAATTGAGAAAATTATCTGATTCCTGTTCCGACGCTCATAAAATGATTCGAGTGTCGTTCAATGGTATCGGACCTACTGAAACACTTAGTGGGATCGTTACAAATGGTTATGTGAGGTTTTTCAAGAAGAACAGGCGCAGAACCTTGGCACCTCCAAAATCTATGGGCTAACACCCACGAAAAAATAAGAAAATTATCTAATTCCTCTTCTGACTCTCATAAAATGCTCTAAGGTGTTGTTTAATGGAACTGAGCCTACTGGAACTCTTAGTGGGCTCATTAGAGATGGTTACGTGAAATTTTCTGAGAAAAATGGGCTCGGAGCCCTGACACCTTCAAAATTTATGGGCTAACATTTAATTCTTGTTTTGTCGCTCATAAAATGCTTCGAGGCTCCGTTCAATGACACCAGGCCTACTGAAACTCTTAGAGAACCCATTATGGATGGTTACGTGAAGTTTTCTGAGAAAAATGACCCGAAGCCCCAACTACTCCAAAATCTATGGGCACACTCCACAAAAAACTGAAAAAATTGCCCGATTCCTGTTCTAACGCCCATAAAATGCTCAAAGGTACCGTTCAATGGCAGCGAGCCTACTGGAACTCTAAGTAAACTCGTTACGATGGATATGTGAAGTTTTCTAAGAAAAATGAGTCTGGAGCCTCGGTACCTCAAAAATTTATGGGCTAACACCCACGAAAAATTGAAAAAACTGTTTGATTCCTTTTCTGATGCTCATAAAATGCTCTGAAACGTCGTTCATGGCACCGAGCCTACTGGAGCTCTTAGTAGGCTCGTTACAGACGATTACGTAAGGTTTTACGAAAATTATTTACAAAAGGATAGTTACTCTTTTATTTTGATATCCTTTGTTTTTAATTATTCTCGCGTGTTTGATGTCATGAGAGTATATATATATTTTGTTGGTATCAAGAAGAAAGAGGCAGTGCTTTAGTGGAATTGTTTGATACCGTCAAAATATTCAATCATCAAAGAGGAAGAAGAAGTTTTCAGTGGAAACACTACTCATTTACTCTTTGATACCATTAGAGTATATATACTATGATGACATCAAGGAGGAATAGGCGGTGGTTTAGTGAAAAGACTGCTCAAATACTGTTTGATACCATCAAAGCTTATAATTTAATAAATAAAATTGTGACTTTAATAATTTTCTCTGAATTGTTTCTTATTTATGTTTTTAAAAATTAGCTCAATCCTATATGATACCAATATGGTATCAATATACAAACGAAATATCACAGAGGATTAAACTCAGTCCTATACGATACCGCTATGGTATCAATATACGAACTTAATATCACAGAGTATTATTTGTAACCCTAGGAAATTTCTAGGTATGCATGTATATATATATAACTAAGAAACATATGGAATAGGAATCTGTCAGAGGGAGAGACTCGCATCTGATTAGCTAGTTGGTGAGATAATAGTTATTAAGGCGATGATTAGGAGTTGGTCCAAGTCATTTTCACTACAAGAAGAACATGGAAATTTTCACTTTATACTATATTTGTTATCTAATTAATTTAGGTCTAGGTATAAAATTTCAAGAGTTATATGTATACTTGTTCCTCTTGTCACTTCAAGCAAAGGAAGAAAGAAATATCAATGTCATAAAATAAAATCATAAGCTATAAATAGTCCAATTATGTTTAGTCAAATTAATTGACTGTACAAATGTTAGCTATATGCAATGAATCAAATTAATTGATTGTGACATATACGTTTCCATAATTGTAAAAATTTTCTTCCATAAATTATAAAAGAAAGTTTAATGAACCTAATTAACTATTAATAACTTGTACTTTTTTGGTATTACGTTGAATTTTCTGACAATAACATTTTTTCTAAATTCCTTGTGGAAATATGATTTATTATAATTTATACACATCATTCATTTTAAAAAGTGGAAAAGTATTTCCTCAAAAATTATAAAGACTTTATTATATGAATCGTGATTGATTGGAAAAAGATCTTGAAAGTCAAGTATTATTTTCTTAAACAATGTTTAATAACTTATTAGAGTCATGCATTATGAATCATAAAATAATTTATAATTAAGATTCATTTTAAATTATTATACACTAAATAGAAAAATAAAAAACTAATGCAAACCATATCTATTAAAAAAATATCTCCTTTTTTTTTTCATTTAATACTTTCTTCGTTTTAAGTGCAAAGAAAAATACATCAATTGTTTAACAAAAAAAAAATAGAACTCAATTTTATTTTTACTAATTCAACTCTCAACATATGAATTTTTTGTCAATTAAAAATAATATTCAATTTTACTTTTTGAATTCAACTCCTAAAAAGAATCACCTCACAAGTCATTGTCACTAACTATTATTTGGAGCTTGCCATGAGGTGATTTTTTTTTAGAGTCGAATTAGAAAAATAAAATTGAATATTGTTTTTAATCGACAAAAAGTTCATATGATATTTTTTCTTTGCGCTTTAAATCAAGAAAGTATTCAACGAAAACATATGTGGATAATTTTTAATGGATGTCGTTAGCATTAGTTTTATTATTTTTGATTAATTTTAAAATGAATTTCAACCATAAATTATTTTATGATCTATGGGGCATGAATCTCATAGACTATTGAATATTACTTGAGAAAATAGTACTTGACTAATTTTTTTCCTAATTTTACAACTACAATTTTTATTTTTATTTTGTAACATTGTGAATTACCAATAAAAAAAAACAAAGAACAAGCTAATAATGATATTAATCTAATTTAAGTAAAATGCTTGGTATTTTGTGATTATATATAAATAAAACATTGAGAATTGTAATGATTATTTTTTATATTTATCATCGGGGCGATTCATTCTAGGTTATTTCAGCAAATAACAAAATTGTAGCTAGAAAATTATACTAGCTATCTATCAATTTATTGTAGAAACTTTTGTTATCAGCTCTACAAATAGTAATGTTTCTTGGCTAAAGAAATGAAATACTATCGTGATTTACACAACATGATTATGAAAATCTATGATAAGCGACTGGACATGTTGTATGTGTCGATTGTCATTATGCTAATAAGCTTGTGAAATTTTGAAGTTTCACAAACGGTACTTCTTAATATAGTGTTTGAAGCAATTGTTTGAATTCTTTAAGACATGTTTCTGAAGCACGTTATGTTCTTATTGTAACGACCTGGATCAACACTGTGAAGTATTGTCCGCTCTTGAGCCTAGCCTATCGCAGATTTATCCCTATGGGCTTACCCCAAAAGGCGTCTCACAGTATATAGACCAGTTCTTTACTTAAATAGCTCAGGACTCTCCCTCTCTTTTTCGATGTGGAATTCCATACTAGTCGAGATTCGGCTTTGATACCATCTGTTATGGCGTGGACCAACACTGTGAAGTATTGTCCGCTCTTGGGCCTAGCTCATCACGAATTTAAAATGCATCGCAAGTAGGTAAGACTTGTTTACTTATATACCTTGCATCTCTCCTGTGTTTTGTTGATGTATCGCCTAGACTCAGTACTGAGGTTGGGTATATAAGTAAAGGACTGGTCTATATACTACGAGGCGCATTTTGGGGTAAGCTCAAAGGGACAAATCCGCCATGGGCTAAGCCCAAGAGTGGACAATACTTCATAGTGTTGGTCCAGGTCATTACAGATAGTATCAAAGTCGACTCTCAACTAGTATGGTGGTGGGGCAAATCTCAACGAAGACGATGAGTCCCTACGGGGGGTGAGTGTAGGGACAATGATATGTATCGCCTGGCTCACTTAGGCAAATCCCATGTCGAAAAAGAGAGGGAGAGTCCTAGGCTATTTAAGTAAAGGACTGATCTATATACTGTGAGGCGTATTTTGGGGTGAGCCCAAAGGGACAAATTCATGATGGGCTAGGCCCAAGAGCGGACAATACTTCACAGTGTTGGTCCAGGTCATTACAGATGGTATCAGAGTCACTCTTGTGTCAGCCTTGTCGATGTGGGGCTAGAGTTCAATTGAGTTTAGGCAAATTTTGATGAGGCGGGGCAAACCTCAGTGTTGAGTTTAGGCGAATCCCAGTGAGGCGAGGCAAACCTCAATGCTGAGTCTAGGCAAATCTCATGCGGTGGGGCAAAACTCAGCGAGGACGTTGAGTCCATAGAGGGGGTGTATGTAACAACTAACAACCCATCTTGAGACGAGAAGTCTCACATCGACAAAACACAAGAGAGGTACTGGGTATATAAATAAAGGACTGGTCTACATACTATGAGGCGTCTTTTAGGGTGAGCCCAAAGGGGCAAATCTGTGATGGGCTAGACTGAAGAGCAGACAATACTTCACAGTATTGGTCTAGGTCATTACACTTATTTTATCGAAGGAGTTTAAATTAGCTCTTTGTTAATATATTTGATTAGTAATTTTATTTATTCTTTTTGGAAAACTAAAAATTTTGCATGATTATACACCATTATTTAGCTTTAATTGACAACTACACGGTATAACTTCAAAGATGCATAGAGTGGCAGAGCTAGGATTTTTACTAAATGGATTTAAAATCTAAAAAAGTGAACATACGAAGTAGTCAAAGGGAGTTCAACATCCACAATATATACATAGAATATTATTTTAATCATATATAAATAATTTTTTGACAAATGAAATTCAGATGAACCCCCTAACCAAGGGGTAGCTCCAGCCTTAGATGCATATCTAAAAACCTTAATTAGTTTCCATCATACCGATCAGTTGAATATTCCAACTTATAAAAATAATCGTCTAAACATCTTCAAAATTTATGTATCAACTCACGTCAGTGTCAGCTATACAGAACAAAAACAAACTAAAGTATTTAAATATACATTTTCAAAATTAAAGTATTTAATTACTGATTGAAGCTAAATAAAAATCTCATCTATCTATATATTATGCCCAATCTTTCTAAACCTTGAATAAGAGTATTCTCAAAAATAGACTTTTCAAAATAATAAAATGAGTTTTATAAAGAGAATCAGAAAAGTCTTCTTAAATTTCACCATGTTCTTCTTTTGTTACTGTCTAAACTAATTAGTGTTGACATATTGGATTATAGGACAAATATATTATATGACAATTATTGAAAATTGTTGAACAAATATAGTATATGTTGGGTTTAAGTAGTAAGTGTGAATTGAGAAATGAAGGAAAGAATAAGAAAAATATGGGGGTAACCAAGTAAAGGGAAATGAAAAGTCATTTGTCCCTCATCGGTAAATTAGAGGGAAAGTTTTGCCCTTATATTGGGAAACATTTCCTCTAACTCTTAAAGAGTCAAGTAGAGGGTACCCCCTCGCGTCATCGTCGTCGCTTGCTCGACTTCGGCAAATGATTTTATTGATATATTTTTTGGACAAAATTTATTTAATCAATCTCAAAAAAAATTCTTTTTTGATATTTGTGAATTATTAATTAATTAATTTGTGAATTATTTATTAATTTACGAATTATTTATTAATTAAGTTAATACGCGAAATTAGTTAGTTTAACAAACTTTTAATTTTCGCGCGTAAATTTCCTTAGAACAGACACAATCATTTCCAAACGATACCATGCCTGTTTTGAACAAGTGAGTCTGTTCTGAACAGGTGAATTCGCACCAAATAATCCCTATAAATAGAGACCTTTTATGTTTTTTTCATCATCGAAAAATTCTTCTTCTTTTCTGCATACATTTTCTTACAAATAAGAAATAGAGTCTGTTTGTGATCTATTGTTGAATTTTAAGTTCGTCGTAATTACAAAAGTTTGAGCTACTACTACGTCTGTAATAGTTAATCTGTTTTATCCTGGGAGAAAGTAAATCATAACCTCTGGTACATTGAGGGAATTAAATTCCTTAAGGACACACAATGTATTTTGTGGACTCAGATTAGTTTATAATTTTGTTTAAGTTTTTTCGTTAGGGGATAAAAGTATATATATGACAATTATTGAAAATTGTTTTCCTTTTCATATAATAATGATTACTTTAAAGAAACTTATTTTGTAAATGATTATCTTGACAAAATGATATATTAAACTATTAAAGAGCAAACATCATAAGTAGTTTGTTTCACTATCATATATTAAAATTATAATTTTTTAACTATATATAGTTGGTTTAATTACGCTTTATAGTTGTAGTTTTGTTTACTATGGATATTTCTATTTGTATATTTCGCTTGTCAATATACAAACAAGATAAGTATATATAAATTTTGTTTTCATAACTTATACGAATTAAATGTATCAACAAATTATATACAAATAGCTAGGATAAGCATATACAAATTTGAATTTATACAATTAGAAATCGAATTATATAAATTTTAGCAAAATTAAATAAATTGTATCGACATTTAATAATTAGCCCGAAACTATAATTAAAGTATATAATAATCATTGAATTTTCACCATATAATTTTTTCTTATATTACATTACGAAAAGGAAAGAACAAATAATTCCACAGTATCACAATCCAACAAATTCTAGGGTTTTTCCACTTTGTGTATTCACTATTTCAAACTTAAAAAGGATTGATGCTAATTTATCTATCCACATTTTAAAAAAAAAATTCACATATACACACACATATATATATATATATATTATTCAATTCGAAAATTGAATAATAAATTTAATTTAATTCACAAAATTTGTTTTATTTACTTTAATTAGGACATTAGCTCCAATCATACAATTATGTTTTAAAAACGGTGTTCACTTATAAGAATTGTGATTATTGGATCGATATGATATTTTCATCCTTAACTAAATATCTCGTACTCGAATTCTGGCAAGAAGATTAGGACTGACAATGTAATTACACTAATAGTATGCAGTACGCATAGAGAAATAAAATCCATTTTCATGAACGAATTTTATCTTTCGTATTTTCTTCCTTCTCTTTTTAACGATCGAAAATATTCTATATCCCCATCCAAAAAAAATTAAAAAGAAAAAAAAGGACAAATTTATGTTTACTGGACAATGAAGTGAAAAGGTCTTTGTGCATGTGCATGGAATTGCAAGTACTAAATTTATTTTATATGAATTTTCAGCACTTATATTCTTTGGAAATAAAATAATTTAATTCATTTGTACTCTATCAATTTGGACTGGCAAATTAAATTAAATTAAATTAAATTTGGTTGGTGACACTTTTCTTGACCTTTGATTTATTAATTTAGAACAATATATTAATGACTATGGAAGGTCCAGATTTTCTTATCATTTGAATATTCTAAGGAAAATTACACTTTCAAATAAATCAATAATGAAAATGGATAATATATTAACTAATTCATGTAAATTATTGAAAAAAGTTTAGCGACAAACAAATTTTGTAGTTAAATAATAAAATTTTATCAAATTTTGTCGCTAAATTAATTTATTTATTTAACAATGGATTATCAAAAGAAAATGTGCTAACTACGAGCAATATAACAAGGGATCCCTATTAATCAAGTAAACCGAGGTTAACACTACTTCAGACCATATAAAAATTTGAAGATTCATCTCAAAGAAAGGATAAAATGAATCTCATCCTCAGATATTTTAGGATAAACAGTTGCAAGACCAGAGAAAAAATTCTCAAAAAGTCACAAAATTATTATAACTCGATAAAAAAAAAATAAGGATAGGCGGTGTATGTTAGAGTGAATTGATTCAAGTAGTACATTATAATGACTTTCACTATAGGAATATTTAGTTGTTGGTTTTTTCACTCTACGTAGATATCTCATGAGTATGGTATTACATGAGATTATCTTATCTCGCTTTTTATAAAGTAATTTATCCTAAAGGAACAAAATAATACTCATAATTCAACACTAAAAAAATAATTTTATGAATATTTTAAAATTATTATTTTTATTTCACCGATCAATTGAAATTTTTAAGATAAAACAAGACAAGTTACATCATGAGAGGACAGTGAACCATAATATCCTTTGTAGTTATACAGAAATATAAATTGACCCCCCATGCACCCCCACCCCCATCTACCCCACGCCTACCCACCCTCCCACCCCACACACAAAAACTATTTTCTTGAGAAATCTCTTTTTTCTATTAATAGAATGAATTATAGCCACACAGTCAATGAGTATTTTAGTACTACAAAAATATATTCTTTCATTCATAATTTTGTGTCAGATCAAACAAAGTCACGTATATTAATAGGATTTTGCATGTGTGTGTATACAAGTAGAGTCCATCCAAATGATTTAAATGGAGTTCACTAAAGAATAAATTCATAAGTGGAGGATTGTCCACGTTCATATAAAGAGACCATTCATTCCTTTTTTATTTAATGTGGGACTCTTCAATACTCCACTTCACGTCTATGGTTGGATATTTGGAGTGTGGGCAATATAATATAAAGCTAAGGTCCAATATCGATATATAATAATTAGGAAGAATCATATAAAGAAATGAATATTAGGTCTAACTCAATTATTAAAGTTAGCTCATGAGAAAATAATTATCCAATCCATACTAAAAAGACCACACATTCGTTAAACCACCATGTTAGACTCTTTACTCATACACCATCACCCTCTTACATAACGCGAAAAATTTAATATGGGATCGAGTCCCATATTGAGAAATAAAAATCGAGACAAGTCATAATCTGATATCATTTAGATAATAAATTTTGGATCTAACTCAACTCTGAATAATTTTTACTCCTTTCAATTTAATACTTCTTTCTTTTGCACCCAATTAATATCTGAAAACAAATAATTAATTATATCTTAAATATTATGAACTATTTATTTTTAATAAAATCAATACATAAAATGGTCGAAATTGAAAGTAAAAAATATTTACTATCCTAATCTCTCTTATCTATTATTATTATTATTATTATAAACTTTAAATCTCGAATTCATCTAACCGTAACTTTAATTTTAGTCTCCCTTATTCAACATCTATCTTCCCTACCTTTTTATTATTTTATTCAACAAAATAATTGTAATAATAGTCTATATATCTTGTCTTTTCTCTTTTTTACCATTTTTTTTAATTAAATAAATCTACATTTTATAGTAAAAGTCACTGCCCCATATTATGGACCCTCTTATTCTCCAAGTTATACAGCGGCAGACAATATTAGCATTCCATTTTAATATAATTAATTTTCAAACCTTTTTAATTTTTATTCTTAAAAAAAAACATATTTAATTTTTTGCTTTCTTTTTAGGTAACCAATTTGCTATTAGTTCTCTTTTTCTATATATAACCTCTTTATTCCCCCAAAACAAATACACCAAAGACCTTTTTTGAGTTTCTTAAAAAATCAAAAAGGCTACACATTTACAAAAATGCGACCAGCATCATCAGCTATCACTATTTTTCTTTTTTTTCTAATTTCTATTTATATTTTGAAGAAAACCCTAAAGATGTTTCCTCGATCATCGGTAACTATAGGACTAAACTATGTTATTTTTATAGTTACTCAGTTGAAATGGGCTTGGGAAATTCTCCTCCTTCAATCTTTTACTCATCCTTATAATCTTAGTAAAATTTCTTCGCGAAATGATGGTGATGATGATCGTGAGCTTGGAGTTATGCATTATGAACCCGAACCAGGGTCTTCTAATTCGGATTCAGTAGAATGTGCAGTATGTTTGTGCAAGATTGAAGAAGGAGAAGAAGTTAGAGAGTTGAGATGTGATCATCTTTTTCATAGGGTTTGTCTTGATAGGTGGTTAGGTATGGGGCGTATGACGTGTCCATTATGTAGAAACCATCTCAAGCAACCTCCTCTCTTCGCGAATTTGCATCAAGAGGTTGTATTGTTTGATTTCGTGGAGGGGACAACGTCAAGGGATCGTTGTCAATGGTGGCTAAGGTAAATAAAAAGGTTTAGTATGTGCATGGTTGCTTAAATCTTCAAAAAATTACATTACTTTTTGAAGATAAGCTTGCACCTGATGACATTTTCGAAAAGTATGAATAACATAGGTGGAAGGAAGATGAACAATATATAGTTGTTAGTTACTTACTTATTATATGATGTACCATGGCCATTTTCTTGCACTTTTATTTTGTAAATGATGGCATTATAGGCTTAATGATGATGAAAAAGATCCCTAAATTGTAGATATTTGCATGTCTTTGTATCCCTTGAATTTCGAGAGAACGGATGCACTATTAAAAAAAGGTGAATTTAAGATATAAATTTGATTGATTTGATCTTTAGGTTCTTTTCATTAAATCCGTGTAACTTTCTAATCTCAATTAAAGAGGTGCACCCCAATCATCATCGGATTATCTGATATATCGAGCTAGTGTGAATTCACATATTTATGTTTAAGTATATTTTAAAATATATAACACTAATATATATATAATATGGGAAGAAAAACATAAATTCACACGTGAATCTGGTGACCCGCCTAGATAGGGCCGATCATTCAGTAATAATAACAAGCTATTGTTAGATTCACTTTATAATTAATCTCTTATAGCATGAATTATGTATAAGTTGAAAGGTCAAAAAAGATATTTTTAAAGACTACTATACATCATTCATAGTACATAGTGTGTATTATAAGTTTGGATATAGTTGGATTTGAAGCTCCACTCATTACTTAGCAAGTGGAAGAAAATATAAGATCACATGGTAGCATCAATCGGTTCTGTTCGATTTTATGTATTATTATTGGTTTATCAGTTTTTAATTTTTAAATATGTTAAATTAATAGGATATTTTTTTATCAATTTTTTATCCTTATTAATAGTTTGATTTTCAGTTTACCCAATAAGAAAATGCTCATAAAATAAATATATAACTTCTCTAACAATTTAATGTGATAAAATGAGATAACGTGATACATTAAAACAAGCAAATCAATTGTAAATAACAAAATGCTTTTGAAAATATATTTATTGAGCACGTAAACTTAACAATATGAAATATTTGACCTTATATTCTAATTTATTTTCCGACAAAAGTCTTATACATTGAAAACCAAACAAACATATAACTTAAAAATAAATATAAATTTTATACATTTAAATGTTGAAATTAAAAATAAACAGTCTTAATTAATTATTCAGTATTCAAGTCCTCATACTAACATTTTGATACAAAGATGTATATTTAAATTCAAATATCTAAATATTATGACAGAATTACTTAAATACACAACTTAACAACCATAATAAATTATAAGATATCATGGTCATCCTAAATTCAATTTTAGATTTTTTTGAATAAAACCTTTGGTTGTGTGGTCTACAATTAATAGATGAGAGTACATTATATATATCCTCAACATTGTAAACGTTTAATTTGTTGAATTTTTCTTGGAAGCTTGAATTGAAAGAGGACAAATGTATTTAAATATGAATAATTGCAAGGAAACATTTTAGGGATAATTACACCGAGGGATTCTTCACTTAAAATAATTTTTAAAAAAATAGTCTTTCGTTATATAGGTATGTATAGTCAGTGTATCATAATATATATTTAGTGTATAACTCATGTATAAGTAATATACATTATATAATAGAGTATACTTTCTATAACTTTTGACAAACTATATTGTATAATCATATATAATTTCATATACATAACTATACAATAATATTTTTTTCATATTTGAAAAGAAAATCCATTTTACTACACATACATCTCTAATTTGATTTAGATCACAAATTTTATACAAGTCATAAAAATATAATATGATATGACAAAGAATGCTCAACATCTTTCAATTCATGGGACTCTTGAGTACCACTATCTCTTTGTCTTTTTATTATCAAATTAATGTCAAAGTGACCACTCAATTCTATGAAACAATATTTAACAAATATGTTTGTTAAACTCCTCCTTATAAATTGCCTTCATTTATTGTTGATTATCTATAACTATCATTCTAAGAAATAATCATCATATATCGATGTCAATCATAATCGTAGTTGTTATGCTATTTTTATTCAAAGAACAACAGAAACAGTAAATTAAGAAAAAATTAGACGAAAATACTTAAACAAAATTATGAATGAATCTGAGTCCACAGAATACACTGTGTGTCCTTAAGGAATTTAATCCCCTAATTGTATTCGAGGTTATAGATTATTTCCTCCCAGGATAAAATAAATTAACAATCACGGAGTAGCGATACCTCAAACTCTTGTGATTTTCGGCGAACTCAAAAACAGTAATGACGTCACACACAGACTCGATTTTTTGTAAGAAAAATATATGCAGAAGAAGAGCAAATTTTCAATGTTTGAAAACACAGGATGGGTCTCCATTTATAGGGAGTATTTGGTGTGAATCTGCCTATTCAGAACAGGCATGGTGTCGTTTGGGAACAATTGTGTCTGTTCTAAGAAAAAGTCGAGCGAGCGACGACGACGACGGCGCGAGGGGGTCCCTTTACTTGACTCTTTAAGAGTTAGAGGAAGTGTTTCCTAACATAAGGACACCACTTTTCCTTTATTTTACCGATGAGAGAGAAATGACTATTCATTTCCCTTTACTTGGTTCCCCCACATTTTCCTTTGTCTTTCCATCTTCATTTCTCAATTCACACTTATTACTGTAGTCACCATATAATTACAATCATTATCACTAATCATCATTATCACAACTGTCATCAATTACCATTATTAATTTACAATATATATATTGTCCATCGCTCATCATTAACTATCACAACAATCTGTTGTTGCCACCATCAATTGCATGCCATCACCTCCAATATATTACCATTAGCTATCGATCAACCATTACTACTGGCCATCATCACCACCAACTACTACACACACCACTATCCTTAATCGGTACACATCACCAATTATCTTCATTGATTAACCACCACGTATTACTAGTCATCATTATCACTAGGTACTACCCACAACATCAATATTATTAAGGTTATCGTTAATCGATGCCCACAATCACTATCGCGCTATTACCATCATAATTTTTTTAAATATTTTGTTCATTTAACATTAGATTAATTTAATATTTTTATTAATTTAAAATAAATATAAATTGTATACATTTAGATGTTGGAATTAAAAATAAACAATCTTAATTAATTGTTCAATATTCAAGTCCTCATAATAACATTTTGATACATAGATGTGTGTTTAATTCAAATATCTAAATATTATGACAAAATTACTTAAATACACATTTTAACAAACATAATAAATTATAAGATATCATGGTCATCCTAAATTCAATAATTTTAGATTTTTTTGAATAAAATCTTTGGTTGTGTGGTCTACAATTCATTGTCAATAGATGAGAATACATTATATATATCCTCAACATTGTAAACGTTTAATTTGTTGAATTTTTCTTGGAAGCTTGAATTGAAAGAGGACAAATGTATTTACATATGAATAATTGCAAGGACATTGAGGGACGCTTCACTTAAAATAATTTTTTAAAAAATAGTTTTTCGTTGTATAGACATGTATAGTCAGTATATTATGTATCATAATGTATATTTAGTGTATAGCTCATGTGTAAGTAATATACATTGTATAGTAGTATATACTTTCTATAACTTTTGACAAATTATATTGTATAATCATATATAATTTCGCTGATTTGAGACTATTTTTTATGTAAATAAAATATGGACTATATTTATTATAAAATAATTAGTTTTTTTTTTTGTGTGTGTGTGTATATGAAATTTCCCCAACATTTTATGCTCAATAATTCCAAATGACTTGTCCTAAGATACTTACTATAATGACAAAAAAGAATTAATTAATTAATGATGCAAATCTCAAGAAGCAATATTAGCCATAGAAGTTATTAAGTGATCACTAAAACGTGTTACTCAATTTTTTTATAAATCGAATGTAAAAATATCATAAAAATAATTTTTTTATTATTATTTTTGCTTGATTTTTTGTAATAGCTTAATGAATTGGACCAATCTGAGATATTTTGATTTCCAAGTTTGAATAATCAAAAATAAATTCAATCATATTATAAGCTCTAACTTTTTTTCTAATAAAATCAATCTAATCATTTTGAATTTTAATCAAATTAGTTAATTTGTCATTTCAGCAGACTTTGTTGGATAAATATCTTTTAACTAAAATTACATATGTTAAATCAATGTTAATTTTTGATTTTTTCTTCTAATTCAAACTTTAAATCAACAATACATGGTCACCATGTGCAACTTGAAAAAAAAAATCATGTGTGACGGGATAATCAATGTAAGGTTGTTCAAAATCGAATTGAAAAAAAATTATTAATTTATTGATATTGGGTTATTAGTTTAGCGATTTCGGTAATGATTTTAAATTTTTTTAATTTAATTATTGGGTTATCAGTTCTTAATGGTGTTAGTTTTTTTCCTTAACGGATTAACTGATAACCCGATAGTAAATTAAATAATTATATTTGTACCATTTGGTGTATATATATATAAAGTTCTTCACAGTTTCATACTTTTATTTTTTACTGTCTCAAACTTTTAGTTATTCTACAATGTGACAGTGTTTGCTTTTGAACAAGATGCAATCTGTCAATTCATAATTTTTTTTAAATAATTTTTCAATAAAAAAAAATTGTGTCAAATCTTAACGGTTGAACTGATAACAATCAATAACTGATAAACAAATAATTGATAAGTCAATATCTTAATGATTTTATAACGGTTTAGTATATTTATAAATCGATAACCAATTAATCAAACTGATAAACTTTAAAATCAAATCGAACCAACCGATACGCAACCTTAAACCAAGGTATAACCATGTCTAAATAAACTTAGAGGAATTTTCCAAGAACTTGGTTAAAAAAAAGAAAAAATGAGCACATGGAATACTAATTCAATATTAATTTTTCTCAGCCATCAGATATGAAGCAAGTTTTTAATTGTCAAGTATGGAATATTTCAATATTATTTATTTTAATACATATGGGGTTTCTTTTTCTTTTTTTTAAAATTTATTCAAGGGAGTTGTTTTAATAAAAAAATCTTCCTTACTTTAAGAGAGTCAAAAAGAATTCTTTTTTTAAAATTCCATTTTCAGGTGATAATAAAATAAAAATGAACACTCCAATTTGGAAAAATGGATTTATATAATAGTCATTATAGTCAGTCAGGAAGTATTAAATTGTAACACCCTGCATTTCACGTGTACTAGTACTATGTATATAGGACATGATATGGCTTGGTCAAATGAGTATCAATTTTTAGAAGTGATTAAATTTCATATTAGAGGGCTAAATTTACGTCTAATGCTTAAGATGAGCAAGTGTATAAAAGTTTTAAGTCAAACCAGGGAGATCGT
>JBCEWC010011278.1:0-16844 GCA_038996855.1 Solanum aculeatissimum | reverse complement strand
AAGAGGAGGGTTCTTGGGTCTTCATGGATGAAAGGTAATCCATGAATCAAACCCACATACCTTGAGTTTAATCAAGATAATTGAATGAAATTGCAAGAAAGATGAATTTTTTTTAAATTTCTTCAAGCTTTCATCAATGGAGGTGAAGAGAATTGAGAGAATTTTGGAGAGAATTAAGGAGTGTTTTTTTTTGGGTCAGGGGCTAAGCAACAACCCCAGGCTTTAACATAAATAAATGGGAGAAAGGAAGATACATAGAGGGGGACATCAACCTTACCTCCTCCCTAAGATGGTATTCTATGGCTAGCCTAGGTTGGTCAGCCACTAGCCCCTAAATCTAATGAAGAAAACCAAGAAAATCCTAAGAGAGGACTCTTCTCTTTACAATAATCTAGGAAAGCAGTAAACAAGGGAGACTCTCCCCTTACAATTTAAAAGGAAATAACACCTAGGCCTAATCCTATTCACTATCATGTTGACAGTTTACTGGATCAGTTCATCATCAGGAGATCTCCTGGAGGGTGCTGTGCCTCTAATTATTCAAGGGGGTTTCTTCATTCTTTTCATTTGTCTTCTCCTGAATATGATAACCTGCATTTTGTCCATATTCTGGTAGGTTTTGCTTTCTTTTGGTAGCTGGTTGGCATCATGGAACACTTGTGAGTTGCTGATCTGTTGACTGTATTTGGCTAAAGAGTCAGCCACTTGGTTGGCTTCTCTCATAATGTGATGGCATATGAAGTTCTGAATTTGGGTCCTGTAGTATTGAATCATGTTAAGCTCCTTCTGTATCCTCCAGGGAGGGGTAGCAATATGGTTGTTCCAGGAACTGAGCATTTCAGCATCTACCTCCAACTGCACTTTGTTACAGCCCATTTGTACACACCATCTTAGCCCAATAACTGCTGCCTGACTTTCTGCTTGTTGGTTAGTTCCCTGCCCAAGGGGTAGGCATAGGCAATAATAACGTTCCCAACTCTATCCCTCACAATTCCCCCTGCACCTATTTTCCCTGGATTTCCTAGAGCACTGCCATCAGTATTCAATTTGACCCATTGATCCAGTGGCTTAGTCCACTGGACTGGAGTGATTCTGACATCTTGGTAGCATTTTTCCACCTGAGTAGTAAGTTCTTTCCATCCATAAGGCCAGTCTATGTAAGGGAAGGTTGTTCTCAAGCATTGACATATCCCTGACCACCATATATTTGACTTTATCTGTGTTAGGACATATGCCATCATATTTAGCAGAGCATCTACTCTTCCATAAGTTCCAGCAGATGAAGATTGGGGCAGCCTGCAGAATTAATATTTGAGCCTCATTAGTATGCTTAGTTTCCCACCACTTCCTTATATACTGTCTTAGAGAGCTCACATCTGTGCTAATGCTCAGGAAACCAACAAAATATCTCTAAATTTTCCTGGCAAAGGAGCCATTAAGGAGAAAGTGATCAATTGTATCCCATCCAGGATTAGAGAAGCAATAGCATTGGTTGGGGTCATATCCAAAGCTTATCAATTTTTCATTGGTAGGTATTTTACCTCTGATTTCCCTCCATAGCAAAAAAGAGCACTTGAAGGGGATGGTCTTATGCCAAGTAAGCTTATTTATGCTATTCAGTTCCCTTTTCTCCCTTATCAAATTCCAAGCTGAGGATGTTGAAAAATCCCCATTAGTGGTGAGTTTCCAAATAGGTTTATCGGGTATACCATTGAGAATCTGGATTGGGGTATTAAGGATGATACCAATGTATTGGTGAGGGGCAGTGTCCATAACCTTCTCCTGATCCCAATGCCCATTCTGAATAAAGTCAGACACTTTGGTGTTGTTGAATCTGCAACTAATCTCACTGAATTGGGCCAGAAGACCTATTCCCACCCAAACATCCCACCAAAAATAGCAGTTCCTTGAGTAAACTTTCCATTGGATATGAGGTTCAATAAGATGTTTGTTATACATCATGTGTTTCCAAATCAAGGAATCTTTTTTGTCCCCTTTTTTGGTCAAAGGGTTGGCTCTTTGGCAATACTTGGCTCTCAAGAACTCAGACCAAAGGGAGTTGTTGGTTCTGAAGTTCCACCAATGTTTAACCTGGAAGGCTTTACAGACATCAGCCATGTTTCTAAATCCTATTCCCCCTTCTGCTAGGGAAAAGCTAAGAATTTTCCAAGAAGACCAATGATACTTCTTTTTTTGATCCAACCTTCCCCAGAAGAAGTCTGCTGAGAGACTTTGAATCTGCTTTAAGGTGGTGGAAGGGGGTGATATAACAGATAATAGATGTATAGGCAATGATTGAATCACATGTTTGATCAGAGTAACTTTTCCCTCATAGCTCAGGATCCTAGACTGCCATCCATAAATCCTGTTAATTACCTTAGACACCATGTCAGAAAAATAAATGATCCTTTGTCTACCAATATAAAGGGGGCACCCCAGGTAGGTGATAGGTTCCTCTTTCTGTCTGAAGCAAGTTATTTCTGTGATTCTCTCACAAGTTGTCTGATCAGTATTGGAAGGAACCATAAAATGGCTTTTACTCTTATTCATCATTTGCCCAGAAACCTTTTCATAGGAGTCCAGTACCTGCATGACCAAGGTTAGGGAGCCTATACTGCCAGAAGTGAACAAAATTACATCATCAACAAAACTCAGGTGATTGATTTGAGGTCCTCGTTTCTCCATATAGAAACCTTGAAAAGTAGGGTAGTCGTGAAGTCTGTTCATTATTCTAGAGAGGACCTCAAATTCTAAAATGAACAGGGCAGGAGAGAGTGGATCCCCTTGTTTAAGCCTCCTTGTTGAGTGGAAGAAACCATATCTGGCCCCATTTATGGGGACGGAAAACCAGTTGTTAGTCATAATTCTCCAAGCCATGTCAATAAACTATTCCCCAAAGTCCATCTTCCTCATGACAATACAGATATAGGACCAAGATGCCCTATCATAAGCCTTGGTCATGTCAAGCTTAATAACCACATTCCAACCCTCCACAGGTTTCTTGATGTGATGAATGATCTCTTGGGCTAACATTATATTCTCAGCAATACTCCTCCCTTTGATGAAACCTGATTGGTTCCTAGAAATGAGATGGGGAAGAATAGAAGCCAATCTTAAGGAAAGGATCTTGGAGAAAATCTTGCAGATGCAATTACTGAGACTAATAGGTCTATACTCTGAGAAGCTGCCTGGATTACTAGATTTAGGGATAAGAATTAGGCAAAAGTGGGAAAAGTATTTAGGGATCACATGACCATAGAAAAAGGCCTGCACTGCCCTTAGAAGATCCATCTTAATAATCTCCCAATAAATTTGATAGAACTTACAATTGAACCCATCTGGGCCTGCTGCTGAGAAGGGGCTCAGTGATTGGACCATTTGATGTAACTCCTCCAAATCTGGGGGGACTTGAAGCTTAAAATTCTGGTCCTAGGTAATCATCTTAGGAATACAGTCTAAGACCTCCTCTTCTATGTGGTTCTCCTCCCCTGTGAAGATCTTTTGAAAGTGATGGACTGCTTCCTTGGCTATATTATCATCCTCTTGAAGCCAATTTCCATCCTTATCCTGAATGCTATGAATGAACAACCTTCTCCTTCTTCCCCTGACCAAAGCATGAAAGTATCTGGTATTTGCATCTCCTTCCTTAAACCAATTTAACTAAGTTTTCTGTCTTAGGATAGACTCATCTAGCTTAAAGTATCTGATGTATTTAGCATTAAGCTCATGGAGATAGCTCCTTTTATCCTCAGTATTATAGTTGATCAAATCCACTTCTGGTCCTCTGATTCTTTCTTTACATTCCTTAACCTTAGAATGGATGTCCCCAAACTGGTTCTTAGACCAATTGCTTAAAGTGGTAGTAAGCCTTTTAGCTTATGATGAAAGATCCACATAGGATTTCCTATGACCTCTTTGTCCCAACACTCCCTGACTGTGTCCATGAAAGAGTCTTGGTCTGTCCAGCAGTTAAGAAATTTAAAATATTTGGTAGGATTAGTAGATCTGTTGTGGATCTCCATAAGAAGAGGGCAATGGTCAGAACCCACAGAGGGGAGATGAGTAATGCTAGTATGAGGCATGATTTCTAGCCACTTGTCATTGACCATTCCCCTATCCAACCTCTTCCAAATAGTGGATCCCACACCCCGCTTATTAGACCAAGTATAACTTTTTCCTAATAAACCCAAGTCCTGTAGACCACAGTCTTCAATGATTCCTATGAATTCAAAACTCTTCTTGATATTGTAGGGGATACCCCCACTCTTCTCCTCAGTATTAGAGATTACATTAAAATCACCTATGATGCACCAGGGGATGTAGTTATTTTTGTTAGCCAAGTGAAGCATTCTGTCCCAGAGAGGTCTCCTAAGTTGATCTCCACACTTGGCATACACAAAGGTAATTATATAATTGGTAGTCATGTGAAGATGTTGAATTGCACAAGTCACCTGTTGTTCATCAGTTTCCAGAATTTCACACTTAATATCCTCATTCCAAAACACCCATATTTTTCCATTTGGGTTACTCACAACATTATCCATAGACAATTGCAGTTTGAATTTGTCCAATTTAGATATGTTGGAGAAAGGCTGCCAGTGGCTGTCCAAAAGTTCACGGTCCGTGAACCTGCCCGTGAGGCTTCACTTGGTCTCGGCTTCGGCTTGAACTCTTGGGGGACTTTCTGGATCACTTCATGAGGGGCATCACGGACCGTGTAGCTACACACGGACCGTGTACTGTTCCGTGGAGTATCACTTGGTCTGGAGTCCAGTCCCAAACCTTGGCAACTTCTCTGGATCACTTACGGGACCCCCTCACGGGCCGTGAAGGGTCACACGGACTATGGGGTGGTCCATGGGACCACATTTGGTCTATCGCTTGGACCCCAACCCCTAGGAGCACACTGGACCAACCCATAAGCACCCCCATGGACCGTGGACCACCAAACGGTCCGTGGTTCCACCATTAGACCCCATTCCAGGATCTTTTCTCAGCGTACTTCTAATTATGGGCAGTCTCACTGCAAAGGCCATAACTTTCACATACAAACTCCGAATTGAGTGAAACTAGTTGCGTTGCGAAGATAGCTCAAAGAGCTTCAATTTTATATAAAGAATCTCATATAGTTCATCCCGTATCAAAGGTTATGGATTTTCAAAGTCCACTGCCCAACCGGCCTTACAACTTCACCAAATGATCCTTTTTGAATCCGGCCACTTAAATACAACCCATGACTACCAAAATTCAACCAAGACCAATTTAACACTAACCTTGACCAACCATTATGAAGTTCAAAATTTTTTGGGTCGTTACACTTATGCAAGGATTCTCATCGAGGTTAATGTGACTAGAACTCTACGAGTGAAGAGAGCGGCGATGGACCCTTTTGGGAAGCGGTTTTCGCAACAAGTAGAATATGACTAGAAACCAAAGTTCTGTGACAAATGCTAACTAGTGGGCCAAAAATACAATATACAAGTGAAACAGAATAAGAGCCTATTATGAGGGTGATACAGGAGTGGAAAGCTAAAAGAGATAATTCCCAAGCAGAGTTAAAACTGCAACCAACTTAGAGCATACAACGAATCGATCAAAATGAGAGTTGTAAGACCTCACATTCACCACAAAACAAATCAGAGTACAGGAGACATCTGAGGATATGACCACTAGTCAACCAAGCCTAGAGCTTGATAATACAAATTTTCTCAAAACGACTTACCAAAAGAATAAAACACTGATTGTGTTGGAGAAACAAAGAGGCATGGCCATAGATCTTCCCTCGAATAAAGACTATTAATGCATTGGTTACTTTAGAATATACAATAAAAATAACATACCCAATAAAATTTCACAAGTTGAGTCTTGGAAGGGTAAAAATGTACGTAGGATTTACCAATACCTCTAATGGATTTAAATAAGAGATAAAAAAAAAGAGCATAGGAACTATATGGTTATCAACAAAATCAAGCTGGTAGGAATAACTAAAACAAGAGTGAAGGAGCATAATGTTATCGAATCCACAACTACATTGCTAATAAATAGGGACTACACACAAACTATCAGGAGGCAAGCAATGGGAGAATATGGTACACTTGGACCAATAGACAACATGAAGCACATAGAATATGTTGTAGAATTGATAGGGCACTGGGTAATTATGAACGAATGCTAGACTGGGAACATATATCCCTAACATCTCAAAACACTCTCCTGTGGTCTTAGCGATGGAAGAAATACATTGTAGATCCAAGATTCCCTTCAAATTTTTTAATGTCTGTGTAAAACATAATCAATTCACTGAGTTGCTTTAGGGTGTCTGGAAACAACATCATTCAACTAACTCCATGAAAAACCTATGGAGTAAACAAATGTTGAATATTGCATTGAAGAAGCTCAACAGAAGAATTTAAGGGCATATCTCAGAGGATCATTAGTGTTAGACAAGAACTGCAAGTCATTCAAGAACAACAAAAAAAACAGAGAGCTCGACAACTAGTAATACCACTATTCACAATTTACCATTTTAACATTTTAAAAAAGAAGTTAGAGAATGAAGTAATTTACCAGCATATAAGCAACAATCCTATTTTTTGCTAGATCAGGAACTTCCTTCCAATTCTTGACATCATGTCTGGCATTATGAAGAACCTTCACTGAGAGCTCAGTAATAAAATCTTTAGCTCCAGGACCTACTGCTACTGTTCGATCTGGTAGAATAATCACCTTCAACTTTCCATTGTCATTTTTCTTGCGTTTCTTTTGGGTTGAAAGCCCTGTTGTCTTCCCTTCCTCTTCTTTTCTTTAACAATATATAAAAATATTTGAATATATATAAAATAACATATATGATCTAATGATTTTATAGAGATACAATTTAGAGAATAAAAAAACATACCTGAAGGTGGGATTGCAGTTACATTGACAGTTTCACTATCGTTAGAAATATGCATATTTGTCATCATGGTTGACTGTAAGAACAAGAACAATACAAAATCCAGTGGAATTACACTACATGATTGACCACAACATATTATAATATTATATAAATAAAAATTAGCCAAAAATACAAATCGTGAAGGCAAAAATAACTATTAACAAATAAAAATAATATCAAAATAATGCTAAAAAATTGAGAGAAATAAATAAAGTCGGCAAGGTGATAAAAAATGAAACTCCTAAGAACAAAGTGATTCAGAAACAAAACTTTATCTTGATCACGAGTTGAAATCACAACCAATCATCATCCACAACTTCATCATATTCACTAGTATCTTCATATGTTGCAGAACCATCAAAGTCATCCACATTTTCATAATCAAACTCATCCACAACTTTTAAATCTACTTCTTTTTCTTCACCGAGAGAAGGTGCTTCAACACTCACTCCATCAATATCTTCTCTTTGTATTCTAATGTTATCATTTTCCAACTCTACTTGTGAATTTTCTTTTTCTCTTTCAACTAAGTCAATAAGTTGATACGATTCCATTTCATCTATTTCTTCGGGAAGATCATACAAATTTCGTGGTCTTACCCTTATCACTGCATGTCATTTCTCACTTTGACTATGTTTAACATAATACACTGATTGAGCTTGTGGGCCTAGAATGAATGGATCACTTGTGTAATGGAATTTTGTTATCTCTACACATACGAATTCATATTCATCTTTCTTGTAACCTCTACTTTGACTACGACCTTGAGGAGGAACTTCAAACCAGTCATATTGAAATAATATAACTGATTTATTGTTCATATATTGAATCTCTAAAATTCTTCTTATCTTTTCAAAATAATCAATATTTCCTGTATGTTCATCACTCTTCACAACTACACCACTATTTTGAGTTTTCAAACCTAACTCAGATTCCATTGTTCGGAATCGAAAATCATTCAAGATATATCCACTATGACAGAAAATTCGAGGATCTGGAGGCCTTGCCAAAATTAGTAATTCTTCAGTAATTCGATTATCACCATTCTCTTTTAATTGTAGCACCTGCAATATTTTAATTATGAAATAAAAAATATTAATGTTATTTAAAAAAATAAATTTACGAACCATCAAATAATTGATTTTACCTTTTCTTCAAACCATAAACAAAATTCCTCATTGTGTCTCTTCGCTACATTTATATTATTCTTTTTTGTTAAAATTTCTATATGTTCCCTATAGAATGTGAAAATTTAAAAAATAATTAAACAAAAAATACAATACAATTTAAAGTGTGTGTAAGAAAATAATATAAAAATGAAGTATATCTTACTCAATCCAAGGTTTGACTTCCTCACAATTTTGGAGAATGTAAAAATGGGCTTGATTGATTTCAAAAGTACTCAAATTTATCCAAGAACCCCCTATTAGTGGTTTACCATGACAATTAAATATAGATAAGCTATTGTGATCTATGTTAGAGGAATTAGAATTCCTATCTGGACGATTTTCCTTCATTTCCATATCAATTAAATATCTAGAGCACAATGTCATGCACTCCACTGCAATATGACCCTCAATAATTGATCCTTCTGCATGATATTTGTTGCGTACATAACCTTTTAAGGTTCGTAAAAATCTATGAAATAAAATATATTAATATCTTAATAAATTTCAATGAAAAAATAGATTAAAAAAGTAAGAAGTTAACCTTTCAATATAATACATCCATCGAAATTGAACTAGACCACCCAACTTTGCCTCATTTGCCAAATGAATTGCAAAATGCACCATAACATCAAAGAATGCCGGCAAGAACACACGTTCTAATTTACATAATGTCATTCGTACGCTTTTATCTAACTGATCTAACTTCTCCCCAGATAACTCTTTAACACACAAATCATTAAAAAATAATGACAAGTCAATTAACGGATCGTGTGCATCTTTTGGCAAAATTTCTTTGATGATAAGTGGTATAATATGTTGAAAAAGAACATGACGATCATGACTTTTAAGTTCAAAATTTTTAGCTTCCTTGATACAACGACCGATGTTGGAAGCATAAGCATCAGGAAACTTAACTTCTTTGATGAGCTGACAAAATTGAATCCTTTCAACTTTAAACATTGTATAACTTGCTGGAGGAAGTATGTATTTATCCCCACTTTTATGGGATGGAGGGTAATTTTCATCTCTTGTAAGTCCAATTGAGATTTCAACGTATCCTTTGTTTTTCCTTCAATATCCAATAATATTCCTAGCACACTTTCACAAAGATTCTTTTCAATGTGCATTACATCCAAATTATGTCTCAACAATAAAGTCTTCCAATATGGGAGTTCAAAAAATATACTTTTCTTTTTCCAATTATCACATCTTTCAGTATCTCATTTTCTTTTTCTTGTGTTGTCATCGGCTGACCTTTGTGAAGAGGTATTGAGTTGCACAAGCACATCTTCACCACTCAAAGCTTGTGGTGCAACTCTTTCTTCCTTTGTGTTATCAAAATAACTTTTATTTCAATGATAAGAATGATTTGTCTCCAAGAATCTACGATGACCCATATAACATTTCTTTCGACCATGTTTCAAGTAAATGGAACAAGTATGTACATGACAAACTGAACAAGCTAATTTACCTTTAGTACTCTAACCAAATAAAATACCATAAGCAGGAAAGTCATTGATTATCCACAACAAAGAAGCCCATAATTGAAATTTTTATTTCATAAAAGCATCATAAGTCTCAATTCCATCCTCCCATAAGGTTTTCAAATCATCAATCAAAGGTTGGAGATACACATCAATATTCATACCAGACCTTTTGGTCCAGGAATAAGTAAAGACAACAAAAGATTAGATTGTTTCATGCATAGCCACGGAGGGAGATTATATGGAATCAAGATAACCAGCCATATGCTGTATGAATTACTCATTGAACCAAAAGGATTAAAACCATCTGAAGCAAGTTCAAGTCTTACATTACGAGGATCTGAAGCAAAATTTGGATATTTTTCATCAAAATTCTTCCAAGCCAATGAGTCAGCTGGATGTCGTAACACTTCATCATCAACTCATTTATTTTTATGCCATCTCATTTCTTTTGCGATTCCTTTTTTCATAAATAATCATTGTAATCTAAGTATTAAAGGAAAGTATCTAAGAATCTTTCTAGGAATTCCTTTCTTTTCCTTATTCAAATTACCTGAAGCAACCTCATTATTTACATCTTTTCCTTTCCTCATTGTCCATATTTTTCCACCACATTTAGGACATTGTTCATGATCTGCATATTTCTTTCTATATAGTATGTAATTATTAACACATGCATGTATCTTTATATAATCTAAACCCAAATCTTTTATTATCTTTTGAACTTCACAAACAGAATTCGGGAGCACATTTTCTTTGGGTAAAGCTTCACTCAGTAATTTCAACAAAGAATCAAATGAAGTATTACTCCATCCATGCATACACTTCATTTGGAAAAGACGCACTATAAAAGAGAGTTTGGATAACTTTTCACAATTTGGATACAATCAATTTTTTGCATCCTTTAATAACCTATAGAAACGTTTAGCTTCTATATTAGGCTCTTGGTTTCCTAACTCAATTGTCTTATCAATGTCATGACTATTACTGGAAACACCATGATATATATTATGCAACATTTCAAAAATGGGAGCATCATCATTTTCTAAATTTGAATCTTCACTAATATTTGTTTCATCATCTGAAGATAAATCTAGCTCACCATGAGGAATCCACTTTTTATAAGTTTGATTCATTCCCCACCTATATAAATCTATTCTCACTTCATCTCTTATTTTCCAAAGAACATTATTACATTTTATGCACGGACATTGAATTCTCACACCAACCTCAAGATTTGAAAATGCAAAGTTTCTAAATTGTTCCACACCATTTAAGTATTGTGGTAACGTCCCATTTCCATTAAGTTTCCAACTTTTATCCATTATATACTTACCTACAAGAAATTTCAAATCAAGAAATTTCAAATTATATAATTTTTTAATAAAAAATTATTAGAGAAAGACTTCATATAAAAAAGAGTTAATATATAGATAAAAAAATCAAACTTGCTGCAAAATTGGACATATTTATAATATTAAATAACTCAAAGGCCCCAAAATACAATAAACCAAAGCAAACAAAAATTGAGAGTAAGAGAAACCAACAAATATGGTTAAAACAAGATCAGCTGGATGCTAGCTGAAGCACAAACTAAAGTTAGAACCCGTATAGTGAATGGGGAGGAATGGAAACAAGTAAAGAGGAAGTCTACCAGCAAACGACTTGTTGTAATCAGTCAAGAAGGAGACCAAGGTGAATTTAATAATTATTTTATTCCATTGCAAGAGACTAATTCCTAGCAGGTATTTCAAGCTACAATGTACATGGAAGAAAGGGGTCAGAGTAGTAGACAGGGAGGAGGCAAGCCTCCTGATCCCCCTTTACAGAAAACACAATGATAATAGGCCCCTGGAATGTAAGGGGCTTTGATAAGCAGTTCAAGCACAAGAGCTACCTCGAGTAATAAAGAAAGAGAATATCATAGTGTTAGCTATAGATAAAAGCTCTTGGATATAACTGTTTTAATGCATATTTCATTAAAAAAACATAGCGTATTGTGGGAGAGGAGATCTCAGAAGTTGTGTTCAACTTCTTTGAAGCCTCATGGATATACAGTGCTATCAACTGTACCACGGTTACATTGGTGCCTAAGGTACAATATCCTTCCTCCATAAAGGAATTCCAATCAATCTCATGCTGTACACTACTTTATAAATTAATCTCTAAGGTGCTGACCAAACAATTACAAGGTGTGATTGACAACTTAGTTGAAGCTAGACAGGCTACTTTTGTGCCTGGTAGAGTCATTACTGATAATATTTTCCTGCGCCATGAGTTGGTTAAGGGTTATAGTAGGAAGGAAATTTCCCCTAGATGCATGCTCATGATTGACATGCAAAAAGAATATGATTCTATTGAATGACCTTTCCTAGAACAAATCTTAATCGACCTAAATTGTTTTACTATTTTTGCAAGGTGGATTATTACATGTATGCGAATAGTCTCTTGCTCTATTATCATTAATAACAAACCATCAACCCCTTTTGCAGCTAAGAAAGGTCTTAGATAAGGTGAACTCCGTTCTTCCTTTCTATTTGTGTTATGCATGGAGTATCTGAGTAGACTCATGAAGAAGTTGGGAGAATTCAAATTTCAATTATCACCCCAAATGTTCTAAGCTTCATCTCGTACAACTTGAATTCGCAGATGATTTACTTCTATTTTGTAGAGGAGATATTATATCATGTATGCGAACATTCTCTTGCTCTATTATCATTAATAGCAAACCATCAACCCCTTTTGCAGCTAAGAAAGGTCTTAGATAAGGTGAACTCCGTTCTTCCTTTCTGTTTGTGTTATGCATGAAGTATTTGAGTAGACTCATGAAGAAGTTGGGAGAATTCAAATTTCAACTATCATCCCAAATGTTCTAAGCTTTATCTCGTAAAACTTGGATTCGCCGATGATTTACTTCTATTTTGTAGAGGAGATATTATATCTATCCAATACCTATTCAACAAATTTCAATGTTTCTCCAAAGCTTCTGGTCTCACTACTAACCTTTCTAAGAGCTCAGTGTATTATGGAGGGGTCTAAACTGAAGTACAACAAGAGATAATAAATGTCCTAGGCTTTACAAGAAGTGAACTACCCACAAGATATGTGGGAGTACCCTAGAGCACCAAAAGAGTGTCCACTATCCAATGTCAACTTCTTACTGAGAAGATTCTGGGGAGGATAAAGTCTTGAACATCTAAATTTCTATCATATGCAAGCAGGGTACAATTGATCAAGTCTGTCTTTTTCTCCATTCAAGTGTTTTGGGAACAAATCTTTGTGCTACCAACGAAAGTGGTGAAGATAATTGAGGCTACTTGCAAAGCCTTGTTATGGACTGATGGGGCAGAATTGTCAAAGAAAGCACTTATGGCATGGGACAAAATTTGCCTACTGAGACAACAAATGGACTTAATATTTTTTATATTAATTCCTGGAATAAGGCAACTATGATTAAGCTTCTTTGGAACCTCGGCCACAAGAAAGATAAGCTTTGGGTAAAATGGATCCATTATTACTATGGCAAAAATAGGTTTGCATTTGTTGATATTCCTAAACAAGCATCTTGGATTATGCAAAGGATCATAAAAGCATAAAATTATATGGTAAAAGTGAGATGTAATATGATTGATTTATATAATTTAACATAATTCTCAACCAAGCAGGTCTATCTCTTGATTAGAGGTGTTTTCCAAAAGGTTGAGTGGAGGAATTTGGTGTGTAATAATCTAGGGGCTCCTCGATGGATATTCATTCTTAGATTGGCTGCACATGGAAAGCTATATACCAGCAATAGACTGGTTAAACGGGGAATTAAGGTGGATCATACATGCCGTCTATATGGTGCCGCTGCAGTGACTCATTCTCACCAGTTCTTCTCTTATGTTATGTCTTCTCAAGTATAGTTCAAGGTACTACATTGGAAAGGGGTGATCAGATTACCTAGAAACTACAAGTTTGAATTAGCATGGGCTAGTACATATGCAAAAGGCAAGAGTGTTAGAGATGAGATCTACAGACTAAGTTAAAGTGCAACACTCCACCATATATGGAGATAATGAAACTTGAGAATTTTTCAACTTAAACAACTGGTAGAAAACATTATCAAGTTAATCATACAAGAGGTGCGTATAAGGGGGAGCTCACATGGGCGGGTGGCAAAGTGGCTACATAATCATAATTACTACCCCACCTAACCAACAAATCCCAAAGCTTATGAAGTGGAAGATGAAATGCAAATATTACAAAATGTGACCTTTAAATGCTTAGATAGATCGAAGTTATGTAATGACCTGGAAGTGTTGGGATAGTTTATCCATCTCTCAGGCATTTCTTTTTGACTATGTACTCAAATGTTTACTTTGAAAATAAATTTTGTTTATTTATCAAAATAAAATATCAAAAAGTGCTTTTAAGACCAATAATTCTTTTGTTTTCAACTACATCTCCTAAATTCATTCATATACAACCTCTTGTATACAAGAGTATAAGAATAAATAAAATAAGGGTACTCAATGTATGTGATAAGAAGAACTCTTATATTCAGAAGGTCAGAAAACTGGCCTTAGTTTCTATCCAAGAACCATTTAGAATGTGCTACTATTCATCTAAAAAAATAGAACCAATTGGAATGTGCTAACATTCATACATCTTCTGTTCATGAAAAAAATAGTTCTTCTTGTCATATCAAATCAATGATCATAAGTAATATTTTTTACTAATTGGTTTCTCTCAAATCATTCTACGCTAAGAGTACGACTCTATACACCCAAAAGACTTTTTCAGGAACTAGAAGCAACAAAACAAGAATACATTAGAGCCACTTTTTGTGTGAAGAAGGATCAGAAAATTGAGGAAACATGCCACTAAGTATAACTCGCAATTATATTCGAAACAAAGTACTGCTACATCTACAACTGACTCGTATTCTGGGAACAAAAGAAAGAAGGAACAGTAGTAATAAGTTCATACGAAATACATCTTTACGTACCACAGTGTTTGCAGTAGTGATTAGATGACTCAACTCCACACTTGTAACAAAAGCCACATCCACACCTGTAAATGTTAAAACAACGATGCATCAACATTTGGCTATATAGTGATAAAGTCAACATTAAATCATATTGCCTATGAGTGGAATCAAAGCATCCAAGTTATCGACTTTATTAGTTGCTTGGATAGACAAAGAACAAAAGCTATGAAGACTTTGTGGGATCATCAACTTGAATAAACAAAATACGTAGCATCTATTGAAAATGAAAGAGAAGGAGAAGATTTTTGGTTAGCTAGATTTATCATAACTTTAAAGAACCAATGTATTTACAAGCACACAAGATTTCATTGTGCAGCCAATAACAGAACAAGTATACAACTGGAAATCCTAGTGAGACAGAGGGGTTACAATTGAGAATTTTATACATCTAAATATAGAGACACACACATATAGCTGCCTTTGTTCAGTCTTTTACCCTGTCTCTCTTCATCAGTTGACATGGCAAACCAGAGATATGACAAACCAACAATCAAGTTCTTAGAAACTAGTAATTTATAAACAAGTAGATAATTCGTGAGGTCAAATAGATTTGAGTGAATATTCGTTGCTCTTGAGACTAATATTTTTTACACACTTGCATTTTCTTTTTTAACCAAAACTAATAGTGTAATAATCATAGAATACATAAAGAAAATTGGCATGTTGGGGAAAATATTCACAACTCATCTCAGTTTATTAATTTCAGCAACAGTTAAACTATATCAGTCATCATTGTGTATCTTTCTTAGCCTCCATTGGGGAAAAATAAGCACAAAAATTGCCTCAGCTACGAAGACCAAAATTCTTCTTAACTCCTCCTGTCCTTCCGTCTTCTTTCATTACACGCCTTGAGAGCCTGAACTCCCTTTTCACAAGACTTCCAATTTTGGCCAGAATTTAATAGACAATCCTGCAAAGTTAAGTAGAGAGAAGAGCACTCGACGTCGTCTTCACACTTGCACTTATTACATCTTTGAGTGATGATTTTGGTCCATTGTAAAATCTACTGTTGCTAGTCGTCGAATTGTTTACCCTTTGCTATGTTTTATTGAATTTCATAAAATTCAAAAATAAATTACTGAAGGAAGGGAGAAGAAAAATTCTATTGGAGAACTTTTCTACTAGAAAGTATTCAAAATTAGATTAAAAAATAAATTTTGTGATTGAGCCCTATTGGTCATGACTGAGTAGCTATCAACTCGTTCTAAAATGGTATCCAATAATTCTTGTCCATATATATTAAAAGTGGGAAGCTCTACACTCAAAAGTTAGATTACCATTTTGCCCCTATACTTAATTAATTAATTATTTAAATAAATAGTAAAAATTAAAACCAAAAGACATGATCCCTAGCTCATTAAACAATAATGTAATGTCAAATCAGTTAGAAACCTTTTCAATTCTTTGGACATTTCTCCATTTTTGAGTCCTAATAAATTTGTACGCAGGAAAACTTTTAAAAGAGCAAGGTATATTTTGTTAGAATTTGTTTTCTTTAAAATAATTTAATAATTTTGAGAATGAAAAAAAATAATATTTAAAGTAAAATTAACTAGCTGTGGAGAGTGATAAGAAAATATAGAAACAAGAAAGAGAAAAAGATAGAAGGGACATAAGAATGGAAAGAAGAAAAAAGGCTTATTCTATTTCATTCTTTATTTGTAATTATTTTCAATTGATTTAAAACAAGAAAAGATTATGAAATTAGTCAATTTTATTCTCTAAATAAAACGAAAAAAATTATTAATACTAATATGTACACACATTAATACTAATAAATCAAAATTTATTGATTCTTTATTTTCATGATTACCACAATAAATTACAAAGACATGATTCTTTATCAAACAATATAATATCAAATCAATTACAAACTTGCTACTTTTTATTTTTTTTAATTTCTTTAATTTTTGTGCTATATTGAAGAATTCAAAAAGACATGATTTATATTAAATGATATATTTCAAATAAGTTATAAGTCTTTTCATCTATCCTAATTTTTCCTACATATATTTCAATTCTATATTCATTGTGTGTCTAATTTTACGGACAGCAGAAGCTGAATTAAGGTATGGAAGACTAATACTTTCATTTTCTCTTTTTTATTTTGTTGAAAATACTTTTATTTTATAAAATATTAGTTTATTGATTTGATGTTATATGAATGGTGGAAGTTGAACTTATGCAACGTGGGTAATTCAATCTCTTGCATATTTATCAAT
>JBCEWC010011277.1:0-16844 GCA_038996855.1 Solanum aculeatissimum | reverse complement strand
GGACAATTTGAATTTTTTGTTTAACTTTGAAACAATTTAAAAGTTTGACAATGATGATTTTTGTTCCTTTTATTGTTCAATTGTGTTTATTATTATGTATTTTGTGTGTTTTACTTCTTCTTTATTGGCTGGTTTTGGCTGTATAAATATAATAAATTGAATGAAATATTAATTGCAGGTGGACAGCAGAAACTGCAGGTGGACACTGTCAAAATAATTGCAGAAAAGCGACCAACTGGGACCCTTTGTCCGTCGCTTTCTTGCCATTTTTAAAAACAAAATCCAGAAAACGACGGACAGGGACCTAAAATCCGTCGTGTTTTATTTAAAAAAAATAAAAAATAAAAAAGCGACGGACAAAGGGACCCAGTCCGTCGCCGATATTGTTTTTAAAAATATTTCCAGAAAAGCGACGAACGGGGTCCCTTTGTCCGTCGCTTTTCTGGTTTTTCAAAAACTTAAACCACGCAGTCTGTCACAATTTCTTGAAGTCCGTCGCTTTGTTTCTTTTTTTTTTAAATCCACTCTATCCGTTGATATTCCGTCGCTATTTTGCCATTCGGTCCGTCGTTATTCAAAAAGCGACGGAAGTGACTGCGTCGCTTTTCCCGAAAAAAGCGACGCAGTCCGTTGCTTTTGCCCGTCGTTTTTTGGCCTTTTTTTAGTAGTGTGATATCTTTCCTTCTAAGTCGAGGAGTGATGTATGTTGATTGGAGTTTTTGATTCCTTGTAATCAGATTCAGCCTAGGTTTCCTTTCGCAGTAGCTCCAAGGGATATCCTGCATAATCATCAAAACACATTATAATTATATGTTAACAATTCCAACCCAACCTGATGTCTAAGTCGAAAAGTAGAATCACATACGAGAATCCTAAAGGGAAGTCAGTCCACAAATGAAAGGAAAGAAATACATAAAAATTACCCCAAAATCTGGTGTCATAAGGACAAAGAACATCTAATACAACTCTGGAATAGTACATACAACTCAGTTTCTGAATAAAAGTAAAGACCACAAATAAAGATAGAATTGGTAGTGGTTTGAATTTCTTGAATCTCACCACCAATTTAATATAGGATCTTCACCAAAATCATCAGTTTTCACGAGGATAACCCTGCCTAGAATCTGCATTCTAAAGGGGATGTAGAAGTAGGGGTGAATTCAATTCACATGTACCCAGTAGATTTGATCAACAAAATATTAGAAATTGATTAAACTATGTAATAAACTAGAAATGTTACAATCTATATATTGAAAAATCAATCCAGCATCAGTGCTGCTAGTTTATTAGAACAACGTGAATAAAGTAAATACGCAAATACAAGTACCCACAACATATTCAATAATCTCGCACAAGGTGCAATAATATGCAATGCTATGTAATGGAATGTATGAGATGCATGGATGGTACTGGTAGTATCACTCTGTGTGCACTACCTTGTCACCTCAGAGATTTAAGATAGTGACATGTGTCTCAATGTATCCACTACCCTACTATCCTACGAACTCAAGATACTCATATCAATCACCATGTATCCACTACCTTGTCACCTCAGGGACTTAAGATACTAGTGTTTGTCTCGATATATCTACTATCAGGCAATGTAACTATCTTGGATATGGACTCAAGATACAAAGGTTTTTCAAAGGTATCTCATTTTCTTACAAAAATATATAGTATCAGTCATAGTGTATCCATTACCCTGCCTTATAACTATCTCGGTCAGGGACTCAAGATACAAATTTGTTTAAGGTGTCTCATTTTCTTACAAAAATCAGTGGTATCACAATTTCACTTTTCATGTTCCATAATATGAATATATGAAAATGAATATATGTCAATATCACAAATAGAAGAGTACAATCAACTCAATACAAGTCTCAAAGTAATAACATTCTCAAAAATCAAGTTGTATATGAAAAACACCTTCTACAAAAAAATCAATGAGAAGGAAACTCTTAAAACATGCAATAATCCTTTGAAAATCCTTTTAGCCCTCAAGATGTGTCATAATCATAATTTTTCATGAGTATATCATCTCTTTAATCATCTTATACCTCAACACATTTCATTTCATAATAATCACATTCTCAATTCACTTCATGCCTCAACGAATCTCATTTCACAATATACCACATTTCTGAATTAACTTCACAAGTATCTCAATTTTAAAAAGATAGGTCACAAATAATCAATATGGAACAATTTCACAATCAAACACAATAGCAAGTAAAATTTCCCATATAGTCACCATAATAAAACAAAAATTCATTCATAATACCATCCCATCCCATAGTTTACAACATAAGTATAATCAATTATCCAACTTCAGTTTCAAAGAAAGTTAGCCAAACCTGCCTCAATAGCTGAAACCACATCCGAACACCTTTAACCGGAGAATTCCACTCAAATTCCAACTCCAAATTGATCTCACATTATCAAAAATGTAAAATACACACCACAAGAAGTTCAACAACATCCATATTACAAGGGTTCAAAATTGAGGACAAAATTATCTAAAAATTGTTCAAATCTAAAAAAATCAAATCTGAAAATTGATTGCAAAATCAATTTCTACAATTCATAATGAACTCATGGCTGAAAAATCATTAATGTTGATTAAGAAACTGCCTTAAAATCATAAAGTTATTAATTTTTGAAATTAAAAAATAATTATTAAAATGCATGGTCTTTCGGCCAAAATAATTGTCACGACCCAAAAATGGGTGTGATGATACTTGCCTAACCCACTAAGACAAGTAAGCCTTAACCTACTTAATTCAAGACATAATATTAAAAGTGGAAGAAATGCAGTCTAAAAGATAGGACAAGAACTAGAATATCAAGTCTATAAACCATGCCAAGACTGGTGTCATATGTACAAGCTTCTAATGTAGAATACAATAGAAAAGAAATACAAGTCTGAGACTCAGTTCTCAAATAGAGTACAAGATATGCTGAAAAGACTTTGAAAGTCTGCCAAAATAGACAAGTTGCTACCTCTCAAATGCACAGAAGTTTGGTTCGTCAAGAAGGAAAGCTAATTCAGGTGAAACTGGGTTCATAACCTACACAGGAGTGTAGAAGCAAAGGTGAATACCAAACAACAGACACTCAACAAGAAGATCTAAACACAAGTAAAGAATACATAACAAAATATTCCTTCCACACCAACCACATACTGCCTAACTATATGCCTACACTCAGAAAAGTCCCAGCACAATAACAAAGCATATATGTATACACGAGTCACACAATAATTAATCCTCAAAACTTTCACAAGGTATAGATCAGATATACAATAATGCCTCAATATATAGCTTGGTTATATAACAAATATCTCAGAATGGTTTCAAATATTCAATAGATACTGTCCATGCAAAATCATCTCATAATCCAATCTTAGTGATCGAATCAAGTTACAATCACAAGGTATAATGATATGAATCAATGCAATGTTAAGTAATCGTGATACATGTTTGTACTATGATACACAACCACTAATATCGTCAGTCTAGAACTTATGAGGGACATATCTGTCCATGTACCTGCTCTGACTCGTGAGGCCCATTCTCAGTGTTTCAATATCTCATATTTGTGTCACATGCCACATTCGTGTGGCCCGTTTCATTTTTTTCTCAGTGTTTCTCTCCATGAACGTGTGACCCATTCCCTATTTCTTTTCAATGTTTCTCCCCACGGACGTGTGGCCCATTCTCTATTTCTTTCAATGATTCATCAGTGCAACTCAGTCAAGAATGCACATCAAGAACACATACATATGATACAATAATGAGGAGTGCATGCATCGACCCACTTTACCATATATACTTCAAGTCAAATATCACAACATACAAGTCATATTGATGATCTGTTCCAAGCTTATAGTTAATAATTTTCTAACCCACAAGTGAAACTCAACAACAATATCTCCAAATTTTCCACAAAATAGCACAACTTGATCCACCCTTTCACACTTGTATATCACAAGAGATTCTCAATATCAAATCATAAGTCAATATATATCAATCTCTGTCATTCACTTTCTCATCATAAGGGTAATTCACAATCACATCAAATTTCTCATAATTTACCAAGTTTAACTTAGCCAACAATATTTACCCAATCATTTTAAGTCACAATTAAAAAAAATATAGTGTTCAATAAGTTTAACAAGATGTAGGAATCCACTCGCCTCAATCAAAAGCCAAATCAAGCAAATATCAGAGTTTTCCCTCTTGAATTCGCACCCAAAATGTCACAATCTAGTCAAATACGGATTCACAATCTCAATACAAAGTCAATGCTACTAAAACCAAGCAATTCGGGTGATAAGGCAAAAATGATCCGAAAATTCCATAGAAAAAACTGTTCAAAATATGAAAATTAATACATGAAAACATTTCCCAAGTAATAAGGATTCTAATGGTGAAAATCATTTTTAAAATGGAGTTGAAATGAACTCATAATCACCATTTTCAACTAAAATTCAATATTTAAAAAACCCTTAATTTCTCCAATTAACCCCTCCCCTCCCCCCAAAAATTTCATGTTAAAATCACAAATTAATTAAAGAAAATTGAAGAATTGAGTTAGAAACACGTTACCCAATGGTCTTGTCTTGAAGATCTTTGAAGAATCTCTCTAAACTGAGCTTGGAATATTAAGAATTATAAAACACGTCACTTTAAAACATTAAAACTATTTTAGGGATTTTGTACTCTGCGAACGTAGAGAGGGATCCGCAAACGTAGAGCCCACTACTGCCCATACCTCTGCGGACGCAGAGGGCATGCCCGCGAATGTGGAGCTTACCCTTGAAAATACTTCCACGAACACAGAGGTCCTTCCACGAATGTAGAGCTTTGGAAGTCAAGCCTTTGTGAATGCGGTGGCCTATGCCGCGAATGCGTAGGTTTTTTCTCCTGCACCAGATTTCAGCAAAAATCAGATATATCACAGCTCAGAATGGACCATCAGGATTCGTTCAGAAACTAATTCACACAGATCAAATATGTATTTCTACCAGAAATGACGATCCAAACTCAATGGAACTATCAGAATTTGATTCTGACGTCTCCTCGACCCAAAATTTGATAAAGCTCATCAAAACTAGTTAAAACCTTATATTCAAAATAACCTCGAAAACTCTAAAAATTGTAATGAGATAATTTCTAGCGTTAGTTTTACCATTTAGAACCATTGGGACTGTTAGAATTTCGATTAGAGCTTTCGAACTTTGAATATTGACCAAAATCAAATTATGAACCAAATTCAACTAAAAATCACAACTTTGGGTCCAAAATATTTATTTTAAACCAAATTTAATTTTGTAAGTTCTCCTAGACCAGATTCTATATTCCAAAGCTGATGGAATTAACAGAATTACATTTCAACATGACCTCAAAACTCTAAATTTCACACTTTTAGCCTATAAAAACTCATTCTTTAGAAAAATTACAACTTTTCACAAGGTTTTCAAAATCCAACTTTTCAACTCATCCAAAAATGACTCAAAGCAACTTTTAGGAAGGACAAATTGGTGAATTAACAGGAAATGCCAAAAATGGCCTTCCGGCTCATTACATCATCCATCACAAAAATCAATGTTCATCCTCAAATATAAGGCAAGGGAGCATACCTGAAACCTCAAAAAGGTGAAGATATCGGGCACACATATCAGACTCCATCTCCCAAGTAGCCTCACTCACGGGCTGATGGCACCACTGAACCTTCACTGAAGCAATCTCCTTTGTTCTCAGCTTTCTGACCTGTGTGCCTAAACTGATCACGGGGTCCTCCTTATAGGTCACATCCAGACTCAATTCCACCAAATCAAGGGATAACACGTGAGAATCATCAAGAGCGTAGCAGCGCAACATGGATACATGAAATACATAAAAATGATCATTGAGGTCATTACAGGAGCAGAAGAAGCTCAAATATTTTTCTTAGTTATTTTTCATGTTTTTATTCTTCTTTAGTCATTATGCAATTATTTTCTTTATTCCTTTTCAAGTAAAGAGACTTTCAAGAATAACAAAGATTTGAAACATAATTAAACAAAAAGCTATTATTTGCTTAATTATGACTCGTGGCTATATGTTAGAGAGAGAGATGTAAATTGTATTTGTATATATGTTTTTTAATTATATATATGTAACTATTATGTAAATGTACTAATAGTTGTATTTATACATCTGCTAGACAATTATATATATATATATATATATATTAATGTGCTGCTAAAATACAACACTTTTGATTCTTTAAACTTAGGATTTTGTGTGTTTTCAAAGCGATGTTAGTGGATATGATGTGTTTTTGCATTGATTTTGCAAGATTACAGGAATCAGGATGATTTTGGGCAAAGTTCTATAGATTGCTAGTTTTTGATGTTCTACGAGGTCTTCTACGGGTTGTGGTTCATTCCACGAGTCGTAGATAGGTTTCATAGGTTAGATTCAGTGAAAGACTGATTTTTAGAGATTGAGACTACATGATACCAGATGGGTTCTAGACCATTTGATGGCTCATATATTTGTTCGTATTTAGGAGAACAGAGAATGTGCATAAGTGTTGGACCGTTACCAGACAAAGGCTCCTATGGGTCATAAGTCAAGTGACGGGTCATAGTTTAGTTCATAATTTGAGGATACATTTCAAGACAAATTTTAGCAGTGCAGTCTATGAAGCCTAGGTATGGATCACGATTTCATATTTGACCCATAACCTTGTTCGTTTGAGGCCCCGATTCTAGTTTTTCTATTTTATTTTGAATTTGATTTTCTTGTATTATAAATAGGTTTTTAGGATTTTTTTTAGACAGAGAGAGTAGTTAGAACGTTTAAAATTCATTACTTGTGATTACTACTTTGATCTTGTTGATTACTTTTGACATTATTTTTGAGTTATAACATCGTAATTTTTGTGAAGATTTCATATTTCTTGTTCTTCAATTCATCGTTGTAAGTGTTTAATTATGCAAATTCATAACATGATTTCTTCATCTACAACAAACATGAGTAGCTAAATCCACAACTAGGGTTTTGGGAACCATGAAGAACTAATAAAGTAAAAACTCGGATAATTCGTAATCCTTGAAAAATGTGCATGCATGTATTATTTATTCCCTCGCTATGAATGCTTTTTAATGAGTGCATGCATTAGAACTCACCTAATTATTACTTACTGGATCAAGGGGGTAATGAATGGGATAAGGAATAATTAACAAGATTCGATATGATTACCCTCGTCTAATCAACCTGAATGGATCAAGGGATGGTTATATTATATTGGGACAAGGTAAGGGTTAGTAAAGCACACATCGGGGATGGATAAAATTACGTGGTGAAATTTGCCTAGCGCTTGGATCAAAGGGTTAGGTGAACATAACTTACCAGTTCTGCATGCGACACACTAAAAGAGATTACAAATATCTGGTTACATTGAGTTAGGAATTCATGGGGAACACAATACCCTAGATACTTCTCTCACTGATTTCACAACACTTGCACTTGATTGTTTGTTGTAGTTTAGGTTTAGTTATTGCATTTTACCAAAACCTTCCCTTTTTGGGAGATAAGTAGATTAATTCATCTTAATTACTTTAATTACTCCAAGTCTAGACCTTTTTCCTCGTGGGACCGACCCTAACCATTATTATATTCTATATTTGAATAGCGACCGCTTATATATACCTTAATTGGGAGGTGTAATTTGGATGTGATCATATATATATATATATATATATATTTATATAAAGTATGTATATGTATCAATGAACATAATAATATTCATTTTTTATTAATGAATAAATCGTATCAGCAAATACAATTGTGTCAATATTATATCAAGTTCAATATTTGTACTTGTATTTGTATTTGTATAATTGATTGCTATTACTTGTATCAATGGAGAATTTTGTTAAGAGTTTCATTATTATAGTGGCCCTATTAACCAGACTCATCCAAAAGAATGTGGTATTTCATTGGCCGAAAGAGTGTGAGGAGAGCTTCCAAAGGCTCAAGGTGCCTATCTTGACTTTGCTTGAGAAGCGTATTGATTTCACTGTGTATTGTGATGCGCCTAAAGTTGGGTTATGAGGTATTTTGAAGCATAAAGGAAAGTTGATTGCTTATGCTTTAAGTCAATTGAAGACTTATGAGAAGAAGTATCCTACCCATGACCTAGAGTTGGCAATTGTCGTCTTTGTTTTGAAGCTATGGTGATATTATTTATATGGGGTCTATTGTGAGATACTCATTGATCACCACAGTTTACAATACATCTTTAGTTAGAGAGACTTGAACTTGATATAGAGAAGGTGGATTAGCTTCTAAAGGATTATTATTTGATTATTCTATACCATCTGAGAAAAGCTAATGTAGTGGTCGATGCTTTGAGTAAAAATTCTTCTAGTATGGGAAGTCTTGCGACTATCCAAGTTGAAAAATTGGCTAATGGGTTGTTGAGACTATAACTTTCTGATGAGGGTAGTGCGTTTGCTTTCTTAGAGGCCCGCTTTTATTAGATAGATCAAATTTTTGGGCTGCAGTTTGAGGATGAGAAGCAATGTATCATTTGAGACAAGGTGGCCATGAATGAGACCAAGGAGGTCGTTCTTGATCCCAATGGTGTTTAAGGATTTAGGGCCATATGTATATGTCAATGGTGGGTGACTTGATCAAATTGATACTTGAAGAGGCCCATTGTACTAGATATTCCAACCACCCAGGGTTAGAAAAAATGTATCATGACTTAAGTCAGTATTATTAGTGGTGTGTTATGAAGAAGGACATCACCGAGTTTGTGCCCAAGTGTTTGACATGTCATTAGGTCAAGTGTGAGCACTAGAGACCTGGTGGTGAGCTTTAGATGATTCCCATTCCTATATGCAAGTGGGAGTGGATCACAATGGACTTTGTGGTAGGTTTACCCACTATCATGGGCAGTTATAATTCTATTTAGATAATTGTGGATCATTTGACTAAGTCCGTTGATTTTATTTTGATCAAGGTTAAGTACACGACAAAGAAATTGGCTCATCTTTATATCAGTCAGATTGTTAGACTTTATGGAGTACCTATTTCTATGGTGTTTGATCAAGGTTCTTTATTCACATCTCACTTTTAGAAGGACCTATAGCATGGGTTGGGAACTCGATTAGATTTGAGCACGATATTTCACCCTCGCACAGACAAATAATCTTATAAGACAATTCAAGTGCTAGAGGATATGCTTCGGGCATGTGTTGTGGACTTTGGGTTCATATCAGCATTTACCTTTGATGGAGTTTGCTTATAATAATAGTTATCATGCCAGTATCCAAATGGTTCCTTTTGAGGCCTTGTATATCCAGAGATGTAGATCACTCATAGGTTGGTTGATTCTATTGCGATTGGTAACCTCGATACTGGTTTGTGGAGATATGTTATTTAGCATGTTTGATTGATTTAGAGTCAATTGATGACAATCTAAAGTTATTAGAAGAATTATGTTGATAAGCGGGTTTGACCCTTAGAGTTCATGGAGGGTGACCAGGTATGGTTGAGGATTTCACTCATGAATGGTTTATGAGGTTCAGCAAGAAAGGCAAGCTCAACCCTAGGTATATTGGCCCTTTTAAGATCTTAGAACAAGTGTAAGAGGTGTTCTATAGACTTGCTTTGCCACCTAGTTTATCTTTTATGCATCCGGTGTTTCAAGTTTAAATGCTACAACTTATATCCTAGATGATTTTCATGTAATTTCCCTTGATTTTGTGGAGTTAGGTCTAGATTTGACCTATGAAGAGGAGCATGTGGCCATTTTAGACAGACAAATCAGAAAGTTAAGGACCAAGGAGATAGCTTCAGTGAAAGTTTAGTGAAGGCATTGCCCCATGGAAGAGGCTACTTGAGAGACCAAGTCTGATATGCAAATCTGTTACCCTCATCTTTTTTTAGATTTTAGATATGTCCTTTGTCTTATGTTAGAGGATAAGTATAATTTTTAGTGGTGGATGATATAATGACCCCAAAGGTCATTTTTGACATTTTGATGAAATTGTCATTTGACCCTTCCGTTAATTGTCCCAAGTCATATTTGATTGGTTTGGAGGTTGATTTTTGAAAATCTTGTAAAAAGTTGAGTTTTGAAGGCTTAAGTTGCCTACTTTTGAATTTTTGAGTCATCTAGAGACTCAGGTCATGGAATGGAATTCCTCGACCCCATCGGTTTTGAAATGTCAAAATTAGCCTAGGAGAGTTGTCGGAATCAAATTCAAAGTTGTTATGTGAATTTTAGGTCCAAAGTTGGAAATTAAGTTAACATTTGACTTAGGTTTAACTTTTGTCAACATTTTGAGTTAGGGTGCTCGGATTAAATTTTTTATTGTTCTATTGGTTCTAGAAGGTGATTTTAGTTCTAGAATGAGTTTCGTATTAATTTTTGGGTATTATGGTAGCGTTTTGGTATTTCAAGTACCTTAAGTTAGTTTAGTTGCAACTAATCAGATTTTAGGTTAAGAAGACCTTGAGTTTGATTTTTGATGAGTCCATTGAGTTCAAAATGATGAAGTTAGTAAGGTTACATATATGGTATGCGTGTACGAAGTTTTGAATGAAGTCTGAGAGGTAATTTTGTGTCATTTAGTGTTTTCTAGTATCTAGTTCCAGTGTTGTTCTTCGCATTCGCAATAAGACCTATGTAATCGTGAGGAAACACCCTATTTATGCTTCACGATTGCAGGATCTGGATCACGATTGTGATGAACAACCTAGGTGGCTTTTACTATTGCGAGGTACTGTAGCCACGATCGCGATGAGTATTCTTCCCCTAAATAATGTCTAATTTTAAAACGACGGATTTATGTCATTTTCTCTATTTTTGAACTTTGAGAGCTCGGTTTAGGTGATTTTCACTTGATTTTTCTAGGAAAATTCATTAAAATCGTATTTTTCAAGTTCTCTCGCTATTATCCATTGATTATTTCTTGATTTTAACATCAAAATTAGTGTTTTGAATTGGAGAAATTGGAAATTTTTCATGAACTAACATTTTTGACAAAAATAGTGATTGTGAGCTCATTTTGACTCCATTTTTAAAATAATTTTCGCCATTGGCTTTCTAAAATCTTAAGAAATTTTTTTATGTAAGAATTTTCATATTTCAATCTCGTCTTTTGATATTGAATTTTTGAATTATTTTACCCTTCTTTTCTAAATTGTATGATTTTGATGTTATTAGCTTTGAAATGTGATTGTGAATCAATTTTTGACTAAATTGTGATGCTTTGGAGTATAATCAGAAGGGAAAAGCTTTGACTTTAGATTGGTTGTGAATTTTTAGCTACTACAGGTGTATTTCTAACCTATGATTAAACATATTGAACCTTATATTTCCTAATTGTATGATTGAGAAGTAATGTGAATTGACTTAAATTTGTAATTATGTGAAATGATTTATAAGATGTGATGAAACTTTATATGTAGTGTGTCAATTGACATGTTAATGTAGAAGTTCGGATATGAAAAATTGTGTGTGTGATGTGAGTTGATTATTGACGAATGTTGATGTATCTGTTAATTTATATTTGTGTGGTATTATGAGTTTCATATCTCATTCTGTCATCCTCTATGTATATGCTTATTTGCATTGGATTGTAAAAATGAGAAAAGAGAGAGATATTGATAATAAGGATCAAGGTTTCTATCGGTCATAATTATTGACATGGATATTGATATTTGGGGTTGAGGTTTCTACCGATCCTTTATATTGCCAAGGTCTCTTTCGATAGTCGAGATCTCTTTTGGTGAGTATGATTTTTGGCTGAGGAATTTATCGACGTATGATATTGCCAATGTCTTTTTCGGTGGTCGAGGTCTTTTTCGGTGGTCGAGGTATTTTTTGGCGGATACATGGTTCATGTTAGACTCTCATGGATTCCAGCTTAAGGTGATCAACAAATGTGTATCGTAGAACAGACATGCATCACGACTACTTGTCATTGCATTGCATCATCCTACACTACACTTATTGTTCGAATCTAAGTGAACAATTGAGTTATTTGTTTATATATAAATCTTGGATAGTTGTTTCCTGTGGAATATGACTCCTTGAAATTGTGGTACTAATTGAACTATATAAGTGAATATTTATACATATATGTTGTGTGTGTTGATTTTCCTGCGTGCAGAGTTGTAGTTTTGGAGGTATTTGGTTGGGGTGGTAGGAGTACTTGTAATCTGCATTGCTTTACATAGGCTTAGAATACATTTTTGCTTCTACACTTGTGTAGGTGTTGAGCCTGGTAATTCCTGATCTTTTCATTTTCTATTTTTGGTTCGAGCTTTGAGACAGTCTAAAAGTAGTAGCTAATCCTTTTTAGCGGACCCTTTGGACTTCTATATACTTTTTTTTTATTCTATCGGAGAAGCGAAGAGATTGAGACTTGTACAAAATTTTTTGAATTCTATTATCATAGAGGCTTGTACGTATTACACCAGTCTTGGGTTGATCTTTAGCTTTGGATAATCTTTTTTAGTTCTTACCATGCCATATTTTGACTGCATTGTTATTTTTATCTTTCGTTTTATTTAGTTATTTTTCTATTATGCTGACCTGCCTCGGTGGGTTAAAGGCGAGTGTCATCACATCTATTTTCGAATCATGACAGCAGATTTCCCTTTTTATCAAACAAATATTTTAGAAGGGCTAAGAGCTTCTTTAGGACAATCAAAGTTGCATGGATGCTCTCATACGATACATTTTAAGGTATGGCATACACTGTGTTTGAAATACAACATCTGAGGAATAAGCTTCGGCTTACTCTATGCCAATAGTCATTTTTAGTCGTTCCTATTGCGATTAGCATCAAGCAGAAATCGAACTAGTTAAATAGTCTGCATAACCTAGTAAGGGTTGTAATGAGACATCTTTTGGATGTCATAACTTGCCAAAGAACTAGATATGTGAAACTTAAAACAACTATAATGTATATTAAATAGTTATGCGATGAAAATACTTTAAAATGAAGTTTATCAATAGTTGCATAGATACAGTTTTATAAACCTAAAAAGACAAAAGAAAGGTCAACACTCCAGGAATAAAGCAAAATACCTAGAAATGGCAGTTGCTCACTGTATTTTTTGCACTTCCCAAACATTTGATATTTGATGAAAGAATTTTTAGCAACTCCTTTTTGTGTCTTCTTCAACTTATCTTCTGAGCAACCATTTACAAGTGAACAAGTGTGTATCATTTTATATATGACTCAAAACTATTTTTTTCTAATAATGGCTTTTGAAAGTAATTTATTTCAAACTTACAATTTTTTAGAGGAGGTAAAATCTAGTTGACTTGCTATTGCATACACAATTTGTACAATTTCTAAATATTTGGTAAAGTTTTTTTCCTTTTTGTGGGGCACTTTGAGCACCTTATGAAGAGTTTAATACCATATGCAAAATATGATGGATCAAATGAAATTCTCAACATCGTCGTTATCCAAAAATTCCATATACATCTAAAATAAATTATCATAATGAAGTCTAGCTCCACATATATTCATATAGCACTAGATTTTACCACAAAAAAGAATGTGAATTTTTTTTATAAGTAGGTCCTCCCCAACTAAGGCTAAGTCATAATTTAATGAATTGAAACATCATTGCAACTTGGAAAAAAGTTGAGATTCTTCTAAGGAATTTGAAAATTATTGTTGTTGTTGTTCTCATCTAAGTATTATTATTATTGTTATTATTAAAAAGTAACAAGGTCATGTCTTCTTCAACTGAGAATAATATACAAATTTGTGGCATCTAAAGTTAAAGACAATATTTGAGAAAGCTCAAAACTTTGGAAGAAGATAGAGAACCTTCTAGTAGATGCAGATGTTTCCTCTTCAATTGAGACTAATATAAAACTTTTGGCATCTAAAGATTAAAAAGTAACTATTTTTTGGACGTACGTTAAATACTTAGAATTATCTTAACTTGAATTAATTCATATATTCTTCATATTTTAAGAGGTAAACAGAATAGAGCAACATGAATTCATGAATAATAAGAGACAGTAATACTCACCTGTTATATCAGACAAAATGGGTGACCCAATGTAGCAACTTTTGTTGTTGTTGTTATTGCTCCTACTATTGTTTTGTTTTCAATGTTATTGTTATTGTTGTTGTGGTTATGGTTGTTGTTGCTGTTGTTGGTGTAATTGCTACTATTGTTGTTGCTATTATTGTTGTTGTTATTGTTGTTGTTGTTGCTGCTGCTACTGCTACTGTTATTGTTGTTATTAAGTATTAAAAAGTAACAAATCATGTCCTCTTCAATTGAGAATAATATACAAATTCGTGGCACCTAAAGTTAAAGATAGCATTTTAGAAATCTCATAACTTTTAGAGAAGATAGAGAACCTTCTAGTAGATCAGTCGTTTCCTCTTCAATTGAGACTAATATAAAAATTTTGACCTCTAAAGACTAAAGAGAAACTATTTTTTTTTTGGACCTACCTAAAGTACTTAGGATTACCTTAACTTGAATTATTCATATTTTAAGACACAAATAGAATAGAACAATATGAATATATTCATGAATAATAAGAAAGAGTAAGAATCACCTGCTACATCGGACAAAATGGGTGACCCAATGCAACAACTTTTGTTGTTGTTATTGTTATTGTTGTTGTTGTTGCTACTGCTGTTGCTGTTGTTGTTGTTGTTACTATTAAGTATCAAAAAGTAACAAGTCATGTCCTCTTCAATTGAGAATAATATACGAATTCGTGACATCTAAAGTTAAAGATAACATTTAAAATTTTTTAGAACTTTGGGAGAAGATAGAGAACTTTCTAGTAGATGCAGTCGTTTCCTCTTCAATTGAGACTAATATAAAAGTTTTGGCATCTAAAGACTAAAGAGAAACTATTTTTTTGGACCTATGTAAAATACTTAGGATTGCCATAACTTGAATTAATTCATATATTCTTCATATTTTGAGAGGCGAATATAATAAAGCAATATGAATTTATGAATAATAAGAAAGAGTAAGACTCACCTGCTACATCGGACAAAATGGGTGATCCAATGCAACAACGTTGTACCTTAAGAGGAAGACTAATTTGTACATTTTTACTTTTTAGTTCAATAACTGGCAAATACACAAACTTTAGCACTAAAATTACTTAAACAGAAAAATTAAAATATATTTTATTTTATGCCAAATAAAAAAGGGGCGTCTGATTTGTTGATCCAAGTATTTGATCAGCAATATTCTATTTAAAATTAATTGTGTATTATGCCCTAATCTTCACCTATTTAAGATCGGCTATATGAGTCATCTATATCTTATCTAGTCTATTCAAGCTTAAATCATTCCAATATTTTAAAAAAGCAATATGATTACTACTTGACATCTTCTTAAAAAAGTATACATCATACAAACATGAATTATAGAAAATCAATTCAATAAAATAGAGTTAAAAATGATAATGTACCTCCGTGAATATGCCTTTACCAATGACTGTCAACAATTCGAACTCATCAATTCTAACTTTCTACCTTTGTGATCTCATAAACTCAGTCTTCCTTTTCTCCAAATTCCTCAGCATCTTATCTTGCGATCATTTAATATTTGTGCTTCTTGCGCCTACCTTTGCAAGGCTCTTTAATAGAATCTGATTTTATGATTCTAATGCAATAGAAAAAGCATCAAAGCGTAGGTAATCCACTTTATTAAACCCTAATAACACTTCTCATCCCTGCAATCCACTTTAATAAACCCTAATAACACTTATCATCCCTGTAAATTAATGAAACAAATAAAAGAACAAACAAATTTTCAATAAGAAATAGAACTCAAAAGTTCCAAGCGATGAAAGAAATATAATTGAATTCCAAAAGGCAATTCGAAGATAAAATTGGTAAACATATGAAAGCAAATAAAGAAACATTATAAATGAAAAATAAATAAAAAATAGTACAAGGATTCAACAGACCATCTGCCAACATCACAAAAATAAGGAAATAGGATGATTCAAATGTTAAGGAAGATGCAGTGGTCTTACTGTGTTCAAGATGGTCGTAAAAATGAGAGCATCATCTGGTGGTGGTCAAAAGCCAATGCACAAAAGGAAGAGGAACTCAAGAGTGTTCAAGATATTGGCCATGGTTGAAAGGGGTGGAAGCTCAACAGTAATGGCGCAGAGTTGAGGGTAGGTGGAAAGGCACTGGAGTTTCTAGAGTTAGATTACTAAATAGTTATATTTTGGGTCGGGTTAGATAGATATAAAAGCGAGCCATTTAATTTCTTTAATTATCTTAGTCAAGTTGTAGTTGGACATGGTTTAATTTTTATTTTTTAACAAAAGGAGCACATGTACTCAAAATTTAGTTTTAAAAAAATGAAACAACATGAATGAGAATTTCTAGAAAATTGCGACTGATGTTTATAGAATTAAGTTGTGTGCGTAAAAGCGTAAGTGCCTTTTTTAAATAAAATTAGTATAGGAATTTGGAGTGAGCAGGTCCATAGATATTTTATAAGGATATTTACTATTTTTCCTATTACATGAACATAATTACGAATATGCCCTTGATCATCCATGGGATAGCTTTTCTATGTATAAAATATATATATATATATATATATATTTAATTGTTAACCCCGTATAGAATTTTGAAATGGAAAGACAGAATACAAAACTATTAATAATCTGAGTCCACAGAATTCACTGTGTGTCCTTAAGGAATATAATCCCCTCACTGTACCCGAGGTTTGTGGATAAAACAGATTTACAATTACAGAATAGCGGTACCTCAAACTCTGTAATTATCAACGAACTCAATACCAGAAATG
>JBCEWC010011276.1:0-16844 GCA_038996855.1 Solanum aculeatissimum | reverse complement strand
GAGTGTAATGATGCTATGATGGCTTGATCGAGGGTCTTCGGGTCCTCTTTTTCCATGTCACATCTAGGCCCCCTATCGGGTTGTGACAGATCATGTAAGGACCCTGACTACGAGAGACCTTGGCTATGCTTAAAATTGAGTATAGAAAGTTTTTGACCAAGGTGACACCTCATGGTCACCTCCACGAGCCGTGGGAGGGGCCCACGAGCCATGGAGGCTGCCTAGTGGTGGCCCTTGGCTTGAAAACCACTGGGTTGCTAATGTACCCATCATAGGCCCTTATACGGGTTGTTTTCCCTCACCATGGGTCATGGTGGGGTCTCGTAAGGACCTTTTTCCCTAGAAAATGTTAAGTGTCAAATCATCATCTCGAAACTTGGATCTTTGTACGGGAGGTTGTATGGCCGTGAAACTTGATATGGACCATGACATCTTCAGTGAGAACACCCTCAAATTTATTTTTCTATGTGTCAAAAAGGGACACTTCACACGAACCCTTGTACGGTCCGTGTGCCTTCACACGAGCCATAAGGCTCTTTTATGGGACCCCTGGGAACCTTTTAGTGCCGGTTTCATTAATAGATTTCTTGTAATTTTTTATTTTTAAGGATCGCTTCTTACTTTCTAACCTATCCTAAACCTCTGAAAAGACCTATACTCATTCACCCATATTTAATTTCATTTATTACACTTAGAACTCTTGAATTCACTCTCATCTAAAGCTCCTTTCAAGTGTGGCATTGAGGATTCAACTTGGGGATATGAGGAAGACTTTCTTCTCAAACTAATTTTATCTTGTTTCTTCTAGTATTCTCAAGGTATGTGAGAATTCATTCATGGTCCTTTTTAACTATGAAGACCCCAAAAGCTTTTCTACTAAATTTATGAACTTCAAGTCCACTTTGAATATGAGTCTTTTAAATTAATGTCGATTTGATTAAATTGAGAGATGGGATTTTTTTAATTATTATTTTTAAAGTGGTTTAATCCCAATTATGATGAATTACATTGATGTTATGAATGTTTAAATATGCATGCCTTCTTGATCTTTGAAATTAAGCATTGGTATCCTAAATTATGATGAAATTGTTGATTTTCTTGCGATCTAAGTATGGAATCATCTTATTTTGATGCTTTAAGCATGAATCTCTATTGCCTATGTTATTCTCTCATCTATTATGGAATTTTCATACATCCACATTGATTTTTCATGAAGTTAATGATGTGGGCTAAGACCAAATTATGATTTTGACTACGATTTTAAACAAGTATGGGCATGGCATGACATGTGATCACATAATGCCCTTGACTTAGTTTTTGAGCAACTTTGAGTGTTTACACCATCTTGTATATATTTGAATGGGCTATTCCTACACTTGAAGTTACAACTTACTATATGATTTGGCTCTTTAGCCCAAGAATGCATGACTATGAGATATGGTTTGGCTTTTGAGCGTAAGTATGAGATATAATGTTTTGAATTTCTTGTCAGATGTTGACTTAGCACCGAGCGAGCTTGGGTGAGATGCGTTCCTTAAGTCCCATAACTATGTTGCCAAACATAGGTACTTGTTATTCCCCTCTTTGAGGGATGATTATTCACTTTTCTAGGGATGGTTTATTCCCCTCTTTTAGGGATGGGGGCTACCTTTGGCAAGTAGCCTACTTTTTCCTATGGTGTAGGGTGAACATTGGGATTTCAAGTAATAGCTCGCTTGGTCTTTTATTTCGATTGAGGTCAAATCCTTATATGTTTAAATAGTATTGCATTCTTGCATCATATATTTCATGGCATATTAATATTATGTTTTGTACTATATACTTCTTTCTATATTTATGACGTCCTTGTCTTCTAACATTGAAAATGCTGGTTTACTAAGTTCATAAGTATTTACATGCCCGCATACTTGGTACATTCAAACGTACTAACACATACTTTATTGCCTACATAATCTAACCTTGTAGGATCTGGAGATTACATACATCCACCTTGTGACGGCTAACTTGGATCTTTGTGTATTACATGTGGTGAGTTATTTTCTCCAAGGACAAGACCTAGCTTCTATCTACCTTTTATGTTATGCTACTTATATCTTTATCTTCAGGGTGAGCCAGAGACATGTCTTGGCCCCCATCCTATCTTGAGTTAGAGGTATTATTGGATATCTGGTAAACTTTATGTACGACTTGTATGTGCTATGTTTATGACTTGTGCTGACTATGATCATGGCTATCTCTTGATGAATGATGTTATGATGACTTGATTGTTGATGTGATGTGAAAATATGGAAAGTCCTAAGTCCCCTTCCATTCCCATAGCGTGAGTCATACTTACCCGCCCCTTATTTCTTATGTATTATGTGCTATGTGGTTTAATGCAAAGATCTATCCCTGTGATGTCCCCACAACTTGAGTCCAAAGCCCCATTTTCCCTAGAACTATGTGCTAGTTATTTAATTATGCGCTTCCGAAATAATAACATGTACATGATTACCTTGATGCTTGTTTGGAAATTCTCAGGTTCCCATTCGCCATGTCACTCCTATGCCTTTGTACTACGGGCCCTTGTATGGGTCATTTGCCCTCACCATGGGTCGTGGTAGGGGCTCGTGAGGCCCGGTTTCCCTAGAAAATTCTAAGTATCAAATCATCGTCTTGAAACTTACATCTTTGTACGGGAGCTTTCATGAGCCGTGAGGCTCTTGTATGGGACCCGTAGGCACTTTTTAGTTCCCATTTCATTAATGGAATTCTTATAATTTTGATTATTTTTAAGGGTCGTTTGTGACTTTCTAACCTATCCTAAACCTGTAAAAAGACCTATAATCATTCACCCTTATTCAATTTCATTCATTACACTTAGAACTTTTGAATTCACTCTCATTTAAAGCTCCTTTCAAGTGTGGCATTGGGGATTCAACTAGGGGATTTAAGGAAAACTTTCTTCTCAAACCAATTTCATCTTGTTTCTTCTAGTATTATCAAGGTATGTGAGAATTCATTCATGGTCACTTTCAACCATGAAGATTGTAAAAGTTTTTCTACTAAATTTATGAATTTCAAGTTCACTTTGAATATGTGTCTTTTAAATTCATGTCGATTTGACTAAGTTGAGAGATCAACTTTGTTTAATTGTTGTTTTTAAAGTGATTTAAGCCTAAATATGGTGAATTACATTGATGTCATGAATGTTTAAATATGAGTATCCTAAATTATGATTAAGTTGTTGATTTTCTTACAATCTATGTATGTAATCATCTTATTGTGGTACTTTAAACATGAATCTCTATCGTCCATGTTATTATCTCATCTCTTATGGCATTTTCATGTATTCACATAGAGTTTTCATGAAGTTAATGATGTAGGCTAAGATTCAATTATGATTTTGAACAACTCTGGGTATGATATGATATGTGATCACATAATATCCTTTAATAGGCTTTTGAGAAACCTTGGGTGTTTACACCATTTTGTATATGTTTGAATGGGATATTCCTACATTGAAATTACAACTTGAAATTGATTTGGCTCTTTAGCCCAAGTATGCATGACTATGAGATATAGTTTGGATTTTGAGCCTATGTATGAGATATAATGTTCTGAAAGGACTTTTGCATTGATTTTAAGCTTGTATATGTATATGTATTTCTCATGGCATGTTGACTTAGCACCAAGCGGGCTTGGGTGAGATGCGTTCCTCAAGTCCCATAAATATGTTACCAAACATAAGTACTTGTTATTCCCTTCTTTGAGGGATGATTATTCTCCTTTCTAGGGATGGTTTATTTTCCTCTTTAAGGGATGGAGCTACCTTTGGTAAGTAGCCTACACGTTTCTCTGATGTTGGGTGAACATTGGGATTCCAAGTAATAGCTCTGTTGGTCTTACATGTCGGTTGAGGTCACATCTCTGTATGTTAAAGTATTATTGCATTCATGCATCATGGATTTCATGGTATATTGATATTATATTTCTTCCTATATACTTCTTTCTATATATGTGACCTTGTCATCTAACATTGAAGATGCAAGTTTACAAAGTTCATAAGTATTTGCATGCCCGTATAATTAGTACATTCACATGTAGTAACACATACTTTTTTCCTACATGATCTAACCATGTAGGGACCAAAGATTATATCCATCTACCTTATGATGGCTAGCTTAGATATTTGAGTATTACAAGTGATTTGTCCTTTGCTCCAAGGACAAGACCTACCTTTTATTTAAATTTTATGTTATGCTCTTTATGTCTTTATCTTGAGGGTGAATCTGGGACATATCTTTGCCCCCGTCCTATCTTGACTTAGAGGATTTGTTGGATATCTTGTAAACTCTATGTATGGCTTTTATGTGCTATGTTTATGACTTGTGGAGACTATGATCGTGGCTATCTCTTAATGATTGATGTTATGATGACTTGATTATTGATGTGACATGACAATATGGAAAGTCCTAAGACCCCTTCCATCCCCATAGCACGAACATACTTACCCACCCCTTAGTTATTATGTGTTTTATGTTATGTGACTTCATGCAAAGCCCTATCTCTGTGATGTTCCCATAGCTTGAGTCCAAAGTCCCATTTCTCATAAAACTATGTGCAAGTTATTTAATTATGTGCTTTTGAATTGATGATGTGTACATGATTACTTTAAGGCTTGTTTGGGATTTCATGGGTTCCTATTCGTCATGTCACTCCTAGGACCTAGGCTTGGGTCATGACAAGCTCGCCACAATAGGTTCTTTGCATTGTATGCTCGATAGAAAGCATAGAAAACTCTAGATATTGTGACTGGTATGTTAAAAGTCTTTGATTTTGGTGCTTATGCTTTGCTTAATTTGTGTGCAAATTTATATTTTGTGACTTCTCTTTTGGTTGTTAAGTTTGGTTTGAGTCCTGAAATTTTTAGGGAGTCTTTTTCAGTTTATACTCTCATGGGTGAGTCTATTGTTGCTCGAAGGGTCTATTGGGGTTGTCTTATTTTGGTTTTGCATAAAGTCCTTCCTTGTTATCTTGTGAAATTTGAGATGTTTGATTTTGATATTATAATTGGAATGTATTTTTTGTATGCTTCTATTGATTGTAGAACTTGAAATGTTAAGTTTTAGTTTCCAAATGAGCCTGTTCTAGAATGGAAGGGTAGTGACTCTGCTTTTAAATGTCAGTTTATTTCCTATGTCAAAGCTTGGAAAATGATTTCTAAATGGTGCATATAATATTGTGAGGGTTAGAGATATGGAGTCTGAGTCACCTACTCTTGAGTTAGTTCCTGTGGTTAGTGAGTTCTCGGATGTCTTTCTCGAAGATTTGCCCAACATTCCTCTCGAAAGGGAAGTGGACTTTGGCATAGAAGTTCTTCATGATACTCAACCTATTTCCATTCCTCCTTATCGTATGGAACCAACTGAATTAAAGAAGTGGAAGGATAAATTGAAGGACTTATTGGATAAAGGTCTTATTGGACCAAGTATATTGCCTTGGGGTGCTCTTGTGTTATTTGTAAAGAAGAAGGATAGATTGCTTTGGATGTGTATTGACTTTTGATAATTGAATAATATTACCATCATAATAAATATCCATTTTCAAGGATCGATGACTTGTTTGATCAATTTCAAGGGGCTACCCATTTCTCAAAGATTGATCTTCTTTCTAGTTATCATCAGTTGAAGGTAAGAGAATGTGATATTCCCAAGATAGTTTTTCAGATAAGATATAGGCATTTTTGAGATCGTGGTAATATTATTCAGGTTGACTAACTGTCTGGCGGTGTTTATGGATCTTATAAATTCGGTGTTCAACCCATTTCTCAATAGTTTTGTGGTTGTCTTCATTGATGATATTCTGATTTACTCCCAAAGTGAATAGGAGCACATGGGTCACTTAAGGTTGGTTCTTCAGACCTTAAGAAAGAAGAAATTATATTCCAAGTTTAGTAAATGTGAGTTTTGGTTAGGTGAAGTATTTTTCTAGGTCATATAGTGTCTGATGAGGGTATTAAGGTCGGTCCAAAGAAGACCGAAGCCATGAAGAATTTTCCTAGACCATTGACTCCTTCTGATATTCGAAGTTTTCATGGGTTAGTTGGGTATTATTGGAGATTTATTGAGGGTTTTTCATCCATTACTTCATCGCTGACTAAGTTGACTCAAAAGATGGTCAAGTTTATATGGTCGTATGAGTGTGAGAAGAGTTTATAGATATTGAAAGATTGGCTTACCTCGACCCCAATTTTAACACTACCATATGGCTTAGATAGATTTTTAGTATATTATGATGCGTCATGAATTGGGTTGGGTTGTGTGCTCATGCAACTTGGTAAGGTGATATCTTATGCATTAAGTCAATTGAAGGTGCATGAACAAAATTACCCGACTCATGATCTTGAATTGACGGCCATGATATTTGCTTTAAAGATTTAGAGACATTATTTATATAGGGTTCATGTTGATATTTTTACCAATAACAAGAGTTTTTAATACGTGTTTAGCCAAAGAGATATTAACTTGAGGCAAAGAAGTATGTTGGAACTTAAATATTATGACATGAGAATCCAGTATTACCCCAGTAAGGCAAATGTTGTGGCCGATACTTTTAGTAGATTATATATGGGTAGTATGACCCATGTTGGAAAAGGAAAGTGAGAGTTGGTAAAAGATGTTCAGCATTTTCTAGGTTGGGTGTTAGATTAGCTTACTCCAATAATGGCGATATTCATGTTCAGAATGGAGTTGAGTCTTCTATAGTAGTCGATGCCAAAGCAAAATAAGATTTTGATCTGTCCTTGGTTGAGTTGAAGAATTTGATTGCTGAAAAGAAGGTTGAGGTTTTCTCCCAAGAGGGAGATGGTGTGCTTCGATATCAAAATTGGTTGTGTATTCTAGATGTTGATGGTCTTAGAGAAGTAATCATGAGTAAAGCCCACAACTCTTATTATTTTATACATTCGAGATCTACTAGGATGTATGAGGATTTAAGGGAAGTGTATTGGTGGCATGGTATGAAAAGAGGCATAGCCAAATTTTTATCCAAGTGCCCTAATTGTCAACAAGTGAAGGTGGAACACAAAAGGCCCAGTGGTTTAGCTCAGGATATCGAGATTTCTACATGGAAGTAGGAAGATGTGAATATGGATTTTGTAATTAGTTTTCCCCATACCTAGAAGCAATTTGATTCTATTTGGGTTGTTGTTGATAGGATGACCAAATTGACTCATTTCTTACTGGTCAAGACTACTTTCAATGTCGAAGATTATGCAAGGTTGTATATCCGAGAATTGGTTAGATTTCATGGTGTGCCTATGTCTATTATATCGGATCGTGGTAACCAATTTACCTCTCAATTTTGGAGATCGTTTAAAACAGGGCTTGGTATTAAAGTGAAGCTAAGTACTATTTTTCATCATCAAACTGATGGACAAGATGAAAGAATAATTAAAACTTTGGAGGACATGTTGAGGGCTTGTGTGTTAGAATTCAAAGGAAATTGGGACGATTATCTACCATTTATTGAGTTTGCCTACAATAATAGTTTTCATGCTAGCATTAGTATGGCACCATTTGAAGCTTTGTATAGGAGAAGGTGTAGATCCCCCGTGGGATGATTTGAATTGGGTGAGATGGCATTGATAGTCCTAGATTTGGTGATTGAATCCATGGAAAAGATGAAGTCGATTAGGGATAGGTTGAAGATGGCTCAAAGTCGTCAAAAGTCTTACTCGGATATTAGAAAGGGATATTGAGTTTGTTGTTGGTGATTGGGTGTATGTGAAAGATTCACCTATGAAGGGTGTTATGCATTTTTTTTTAAGAAGGGCAAGTTAAATCCCTGGTATGTTGGTCCTTATAAGACTATTGAGTTGATTGGTAGTGTGGCTTATAGATTGGATTTGCCTTCGGATATGAGTTCTATTTACCCAGTGTACCATGTGCCAATATTGAGAAAGTTGATTAGTGATCCTAGTTCGACTTTGCCTTTGGAACGTGTTGATGTGGAAGAGAACTTGACCTATGAAAAGGTGTTGGTTGAGATTTTGGATAGACAAATGAAACAACTTCGCAACAAGGAGGTGGCTTCAGTTAAAGTGCTTCGGAGGAATCAACATATGGAGAGTGCTACATGGGAGACGGATTCGGAAATGATGAAGCGATATCCCTATCTTTTCCAATCTACTCAAGCCTAAGGTATTAGGTCCTTCTTTTTCCAAATGGTCCTACTTCTTTCATTCTTGCGTTTTCACGACATGACATGCATACATGTGTACAAAATATGGTTTGAATTATTTTTTGACTTGGGTTTTAATGACTTTATGATTTTCAAGTAATGAGTTATGCATTGTTACTTCTTATTGAAATGTTTCTTGATTTAGTTGTGTCTTTCAAGCCTTGTTCTAACTCATTTTAGGATGAATGTACTCAAGGGGGAGATGATGTAAGGACCCAAACCTCGGGAGGACTTGGCTATGCTTCAAATTGAGTCCCAGAAGTGTTTTACCAATGTGACACCCCATGGTCACCTCCATGAGCTGTAGGAGAGGCCCACGAGCTATGGAGGCTGCCTAGGGGTGGCCCTTAGCTTAAAAGGCACTAGGTGGCTAAGGCACCCACCACTAGCCCTTGTACGGGTGGTATGCCCTCACCATTAGTCGTGGTGGGGGTCTCATGAGGCCTTTTTTCTTTGGAAAACTCTAAGTGTCAAATCACCATCTTCGAACTTGGATCTTTGTATGGGAGCTTGATACGGATCGTGAGGTCTTCAGTAAGAACACCCTCGACTTTATTTTTCGAAGTGTCAAAAAGAGACACTTCACATAAGCCCTAAGGCTCTTTTACGGGACCTTTGGTCACTTTTTAGTGCCCGTTTCATTAATGGCTTTGTTGTAATTTTGTTTTTTTAAGGGTCCTTTGTGACTTTCTAACCTATCCTTAACCTTTGAAAAGACCTATAATCATTCATCCTTATTAAATTTCATTAATTACACATAGAACTCTTGAATTCACTCTCATCTAAAGCATTGGGGATTCAACTAGGGGATTCAAGGATGATTTTCTTCTCAAACCAATTTCATCTTGTTTCTTCTAGTATTCTCAAGGTATGTGGGAATGCATTCATTGTCCAGTTCAACCATGCAGACCCAAAAAGCTTTTCTACTAAATTTATGAATTGAAGTTCACTTTGAATATGGATCTTTTAAATTAATGTGAATTTGACTAAATAGAGAGATGAGTTGTGTTTAATTATCGTTTTTAAAGTGATTTAAGCCCAATTATGATGAATTACATTGATGTTATGACTATTTAAATAGCCAGTTCCCCTTGATCTTTGAAATTAAGCATGGGTATCCTGAATTATGATGAAATTGTTGATTTTCTTATGATCTAAGTATCTAATCATCATATTATGATGCTTTAAACATGAGTCTCTATTGCCCATGTTTTTCTCTCATTTCTTATAGCATTTGCATGCTTGAACATTGATTTTTCATGAAGTTAATGATGTGGACTAAGACCCAATTATGGTTTTGACTATAATTTTGAACAAGTATGGGTATGACATGACATGTGATCATATAATGTAATTGACTTAGCTTTTGAGCAACCTTGGGTGTTTACACCATCTTGTATATGTTTGAATGGGTGATTCCTACACTTGAAATTACAACCTGAAATATGATTTGGCTCTTTAGCCCAAGTATGCATGACTATGTGATATGGTTTTGATTTTGAGCTTTAGTATGAGATATAATATTTCGAAAGGACTTTCACATCGGTTTTAAGCTTGTATATTTATATGTATTTCTTATGGGGTAATGACTTAGAACCGAGCGGGCTTGAGTGAGATGCGTTCCTCAAGTCCCATAACGAGGTTGCCAAACATAGGTACTTGTTATTATCCTCTTTGAGGAATGGTTATTCCCCCTTTTTAAGGATGGTTTATTCCTCTCTTTTAGTGATGGGGACTACCTTTGGCAAGTAGCCTACCATTTTCTCTGGTGTAGGGTGAACACTGGGATTCCAAGTAATAGCTCATTTGGTCTTTCATGTCGGTTGAGGTCACATCCCCTTATGTTTAAGTATTATTGAATTCATGTATCATGGATTTCATGACATATTGATATTATGTTCCTTCCTATATACTTCTTCCTATATATGTTCTCTTGTCATCTAACATTGAAAATACGGGTCTGCTAAATTCATAATCATTTGCATGCCCACATACTTGGTACATTCAAACATACTAACACATACTCTTTTGCCTAGATAATTTAACCATGTAGGTACCAGAGATTACATCCATCTACCTTGTGACGACTAGCTTGAATCTTTGAGTATCACAAGTGGTGTGTCCTTGGCTCCAAGGACAAGACCTACCTTCTATATACCTTTTATACTATACTACTTATGTCTTGGCCCCCCTCCTATCTTGACTTAGAGGCATTGTTGGATATCTTATAAACTCTATGCATGACTTGTATGTGCTATGTTTATGACTTCTGGAGATTATGATCATGGCTATCTTTTGATGATTGATGTTATGATGATTTAATTATTGATATGACGTAGAAATGTGGAAAGTCCTAAGCCCCCTTCTATCCCCATAGCGCGAGTCATAATTACCCGCCCCTCAGTTCTTATTTGTTATATGATGTGTAACTTCATGTAAAGCCCTATCCCTGTGATGTCCCCATAGCTTGAGTCCAAAGCTCCATTCCTCTAGAACTATGTTTTAGTTGTTTAATTATGCACTTCAGAACTGATGACGTGTACATGATTACTTTGAGGCTTGTTTAGGAACTCTCGGGTTCCCATTCACCATGCTCCTCCTAGTCTATAGGCTCAAGTCGTGACATGTGTTCACCATAGTTCCTTAATTTAGTATATCCAGATAATCATAATCTTGTTTAGTGCGTAGCATGTAGAACGATAAGTTGAGTTCACCTAACCCTTTGATCAAGGCGAGAGGCAAATTTCACTACGTGATTTGATCTATCCCTGTAGTGGGACATTACTTACCCTTACCTCTGGTTCCATTACAACTATCTCGTGATAAGTTCAAGTTTATCAGATGAGAGGTATCACATCGAATCCTATTAACTACCCCCTTTTTCATTCATATGCACCTTGATCCAATAGATAGGAATTTAGGAAAGTTCTAACGTTGGTCACCATTAAAAAGCATTCATTTCGAAAGGAATAATTAATACATATATACATACACACTTTCCAAGAATTATGGATTATCTGGATGTTACTTTGTTAGTTCATCATGGTTCCCACAACCCTAATTGTGGATTTAGCTATTCTATAACCCGTAACATAGCATAATTAAAGTTTTACAATGATGAATTAAAGAACAAGCAATCTGAGTCTTCACAAGAATTCATAGTGTTATGTATAAAAAATAATCACAAAAGATGTGTTCTCAAATCTCTCTACTCGCTCCTATGTGTTTCCTGTCACTTCTCCCTTGTCACACACGTAAAATACCTAAAATACCTATTTATAATAAGTAAAAACCAAACCAAAATGAAATAGGAAAACTAGAATCGGCAGGTAAAATGGGCAAGGTTACGGGTTGTATGAGGAGCCATGATCCGTACCTGGGCTTTGTATACTTCCATGCACAAATTCTATTGGTAGCCTATGAGACCCTCTTATGGGTCATCTTCTAATTTACGATATGTAAAGGGTTTGTCTGCTAACTCTTCTAAAACTCTTCAAAATCTTGATCCTCCAGGTATGACCTTATCTACGACCATAACCAATCTTACGACTCGTAAGTGGCCTCATCTAATAACACTTTAACATTCAACATATTTTCTGATCTTCAACCTACAAAACCACATACGACCCATGAAGAATTCTATGGCTTTTCTGATACCTCGTAGATGTACATCTGAAACTTGGCCCTTCATTGGATTTGACTCACAAAACCAACCTATGGCTCTTGGAGTCAACCACGACCCTTAGAGTGACTTTTAAATCACCAAAAACTTCAATTCTACAACATTTTCCCCAAAATCACCCCGATTCTTGTAATCCTATAAAAAACACAAAAACATATCAAATGTACTAACATCGCTTTGAGAACACACAAAATTCTAAGTTTTAAACATCAAAGGTGATGTATTTTGGTAGCAGATCAAGATTCAACTTAAGGGGTCCTTAATTTAAAGCTTACCTCTCTCATAATAACATGCCACCATAGGTATGATGATTATGTGACTATATGGTATTATGTTAGTGGATCCACATAAGTAAAGGTTTGAAAGTATCCTAGGTAGTCCAACATGCCGCGTCGAGTAGAATCTTGTTCATTAGTGTGAAGTGCATCATATCCATGAATAGAAGGCTATGAGATGTGTTTAGGGGAACTTCACTTCTTTTGTATTCTATATCGTGCCTCCAATGCTTCTATATCCTAATGTTTGTCCCTTGGTCTTTTCAAAAATGGCTCCACAACGTGCTCCATTTCCAAGGGGAAATGATGTTAATGTGGACCGAGTTCTTTTGGCTCCTCAAGTTCCCCAAGTCTCTCAAGAGGACTACGTGTCTAATGATGATTTACTTTGATGATAAGGGATTTTTCTAGGATGAATCTCCCAGAATTTCATTGTTCAAAGGTATATGAGGATCGACAAAAGTTCATTAATGAGGTGTATAAGGTGGTGGAGATTATGGGGCTATCTATCAAAGAGAAGGCCGAATTGGCAGCTAATCAATTTAAGGGAGTGACTCAAGTTTGGTTCACTCAATAAAAGTATGAGAGAATTGATGAAGGTGCTATTGATTGGGAGATGTTTAAGGACACTTTCCTTGATCATTCCATTCCACTTGAGCTAAGGGAAGCTAAGGTGATGGAATTCATGAACTTTAAGCAAGGTGAAATGAGTGTGAGAGAGTATGTCCTCAAGTTCACCAAGTTGTCCAAATTTTCTCCTTTTTTTGTAGCCGACTCTAGGGCCTGCATGAACAAATTTACTTTGGGTGTGTCTGACTTGGTAAAGAAGGAGAGTAAGGCCACAATTCTCATTAAGGAGATGGATATATCTCATCTCATGACTTATGTCGAACAAGTGGAAAGTGATAAACTTTAGAAGATGAGGACAAGGTAGTCCAAGAGGGCTTGTTATGATGGTGGGTTCTCTTATGGTAGGTCCGATGGTGTCTGATTTCAACAAGGCCAAGGGTCTTCTAAAGGTGCTCCTCAAAGTTTTGACAAAGCAAAATGGCCAATCCTAAGGCTCAAGGTGATGTTGAGAAAGGTGGTGCTATTCCTCCTAAATGTCATAGGTGTGGAAAGAATCATGTGAAAAAAGTGTTTAAGAGGAATAAATAGTTTCATTGGTTATGGAAAGATGGGACACAAGATTGTCGAATGTCCTAATGTTGCTAATAAGGGTAAGGAAGGCATCCATAAGGTCAAGTAGATCAAAGAGGGAAAGTACTACATGGTGCCCAAATTCAAGATGGTGGTTCACGTGGTAATCGATTCTAAGTTTTGCATGCCTGATAAGAGGTTGATGAGGCTCTTGATGTGGCTATCAGTATACTAAAAGTCTTTGATCATGATGTGTATGCTTTGCTTGACCTTGGTGCCAATATGTCTTTTGTTACTCTTTAGGTTGTCATAAAGTTTGATGTGTCTTCAAAAGTGTTGTTGGAGCCTTATTCGGTCTCTACTTCTATTGGTAAGCCAATCCTAACCAAGAAATTCTATCAAAATTATATTGTGTCAATCTTAAATAAAGTCTTCCCATGTGATCTAATGAGCTTGATATGACCGATTTTGTTGTTATTCTTAGTATGGATTGGTTGCATACATCATGTGCCTATATTGGTTGTAGGACCCGTATGGTCACATTTCAAGTCCCCAATGAACCCATTTAGAATGGAAATAAACCAATTCCATGTTCAAAGGAAAGTTTGTCTCTTATATAAAAGCTATGAAAATGATCTCCAAAGGCTACCTATGTCATGTTGTCCGAGTCATGGATGCTGAGTCTCATGTCTCTAGTATTGATTCGGTACACATAGCTAATGAGTTCTCCGATGTCTTTCCTGATGTTTTACCTAGTATTTCTCCCACAAGGGAAATTAATTTTGGTATTGATCTTTTTCTAGACACCCCGCCTATTTCTATACCTCCATATCAAATGGCCCGACAAAGTTGAAAGAATTGAAGGAACAATTAAAGGATTTGCTTGACAAGGGGTTCATAAAGCCTAGTGTGTCACCATGGGGTTCTCCCATACTGTTTGAACACTTCAGATGTGTGTAGATTATCGACAATTGAGTAAAGTAGCCATAAAAAACAAGCATCCACTTCTAAGGATCGATGACCTATTTGATAAACTACAGAGTGCAAGCTACTTTTCTAAGATTGATCTCTGTATGGATATCACCAATTGAGGGTGAAGGAATTTGATATTTCAAAGATGACATTTAGAACTCGGTATGATCATTTTGAATTTTTTAGTTATATTATTTGTACTAACAAATTATCCAGTATCTTTATAGATTTTTGAACATTATTTTCAAACTATACTTGGACATATTTGTGGTGGTGTTCATAGATGACATATTGGTCTACTGACGGGATATAAAGGAATATGAAGACCATTTGAGGATTGGGTTGCAAACATTAAGAGATAGACTACTCTTAGCCAAGTTCAGTATGTGCGAATTTTGGCTAAGAGAGGTGGTTTTTCTTGGTCACATTATCTCATGCGATGGTACTAGAGTTGATCCAAAGAAAATGGAGGTTTTGAAAAATTGGCCTAGATCATTGTATCTATCTGATATTAGAAACTTCTTAGGTTTGGTCAAATATTATAGGTTTGTTGAGGAATTTTCCTCCATTGTTTCTCCTTTGAAAAGGTTCACCCAAAAGAAGGTAAAAGTTTGATGGTATGATGAATATGAAAAGAGTTTTCAAATGTTGAAGGATTGTCTTACTTTAGATCCTATTTTGACATGGCCCAAAGGTCTAGATGGTTTTATTATATATTGTGATGCCTCAAATATAGGCGCGGGTTGTGTATTGATGCAATATGGAAAGGTCATTGCCTATGCTTCGAGGCAGTTGAAAGTGCACGAAAAGAAATATTCGATGTATAATCTTGAGTTGTTGGCCATTATGTTTGCATTTAAAATTTGGTGACATTACTTTTATGGGTGCATGTTGATACATTCATCGACCATAAAAGTTTGCAATATGTATTTAGCCAAAGGGATTTGAATCTAAGGCAAAGAATATGGTTGGAATTACTAAAGGATTATGACATGAGTATGATGTATCACCTGACAAGGCTAATGTTGTGGCCAATGGATTGAGTAGATTGTTTATGGCCAGCACGACACATGTTGGGAGTGAGAATAAAGAATTGGTTAAAATATTACATCATTTGGCTTATTTAGGTGTGAGGATGAACAATTTGAGTGTTGGTGCTGTGTTGATGCCAAAGATCTGGTGTTGGTACTCTATTTATTCAGGATCCACAAAAATGTATAGAGATTTGAGAAAAGTGTATTGGTGGAATGACATGAAGAACGACATAGCAAGGTGTGTGATGGGATGTTCAAATTGTCAACAAGTAAAAGTGGAATGTCAAAGATCAGGTGGTTTGACTCAGGATATTGATCTACCAACTTGGAAAAAGGAGGTGGTGAATATGGATTTTATCACTGGTTTGCCAAAGACTAGAAAACAATTCGACTTAATATGGGTTGTTGTGGATAGAATGACAAAAGCAACCCACCTTTTGCTGGTGAAGACTTCTTATGGTGATGAAGATTATGCTAAGGTTTATATCCAAGAGTTGGTAAAGTTTCATAGGGTACAATTGTCCATTATATTAGATAGAGGCGCTCAATTTACTTTTCATTTTTTGAAGTCATTTCAAAAAGGCCTTGGCACGAAGGTAAAGCTAAGTACCGTATTTCAGCCTCAAATGGATGGGTAAGCCGAAAGGACAATACAAATGATGGAATATATGTTGAGGGCTTGTGTGCTTGATTTCAAAGGAAGTTGGGATGCTCACCTACCTCTTATTGAATTTTCTTATAACAATAGTTTTCATTGTAGTATTAGTATGACTCCCTTTAAATAATTGTATGATAGGTGGTGTAGATTACTGGCGGGATGGTTTGAAGTTGGAGAAATGTCCTTAATTAGACAAAAATTGGTACTTAATTATATGGAGAAAGTGAAAGTCATAACGGAAGAATTGAAGGCTACTCAAAGTCATCAAAAGTCATATTTCAATGTTAAGAGGAGAGAACAAGCATTTGATGAAGGTGATTTGGTGTATTTAAAGGTTTTCCCAATGAAAGGAGTGATGCATTTTGGCAAAAAGGAAAAATTGAGTCCTAGATAAATGGGACCTTAGGAGATAGTGAAGAGAACTTGAAAGGTAGCCTATGAACTAGATTTGCCTATAGAATTACCTATGGTTCATCCGGTGTTTCATGTTTCGATGCTAAGAAAATACTTGGGTGATCTAAATTTTATTGTTCCATTGAAGTATGTATCTATTGAGGTCTGAGGAAAATTAGACTTATGAAGAAGTACCGGTAGAGATTTTAGACCAGCAAGTAAAGAAATTACATCCATCAGGGTGTTATGGAGAAACCAACAAGTTGAAAGTGCTACTTGGGAGGCTGAGGTAGACATGATGAAACGATATCCTTACCTTTTTCCTTCTATTCAAGCATAAGGTAATCAATATGATCTATCCCTTCAAAATTCTCGCAAATACGCAAAACGAACTTGGAAGTTCTTACATTTAGAGAGAGAGTAGAGAGAAGTCTAAGAGAAAATTTGAAGTAATTTTTTCTCCTGCT
>JBCEWC010011275.1:0-16845 GCA_038996855.1 Solanum aculeatissimum | reverse complement strand
AAGAAAAGAATTAGTATTCTTAACAATACTTGCCCACCCAAGTATTGTGAGAGTTCTGTGGTTAATTTGGGATCACTTTAGAAGACCGAGGATCTAGAATCTAGTTTGATTCAAGATATCTGCACACGCTTCGAGAGGTATTTCTTAAATTATTTAATTTTTTGTATACTTTACGTGTGATACGTGTTTACGATTGTTGTTTATAATTCATGTAAGCAGTAAGATCTTGGGAATACTTCCGCTGTGTAATATTTTTCCAACAACCAATTGGGTATCAATATGCCACCGGAGTATCACAGTGGATTGAGCTCATTTTATATGATACAGTATGGTATATATATACCGTTGGAATATTACAGAGGATTATTTCATAGTATTCATATTGACGTCAGCATGACGTCAAGGCAAAATAAAAAGGGAAAAATGGGGTAAGAAGATAAATAGTTTGAGTCATGGGTCCATTGAGAGTAAATAGTTTGGATTGAATCCATTAAGAGTAAATAATTTCACATTAGATCTATTTTGTATACTTTTTCCTTAAATCATTTTGCATTACTAGTATCTAGAAATTCAAGGTATTAGTAATACACACTTTAATACAGAATATATAATTAATGTAAGCATTTGTTATACATAGCATGAAAAATATGCCAAATAAAGTACTACTAATACACCAAATTAATGAATGCATTATTTTGGCTAATATACTCAACCAAATGATTCTTAATACTAAAGAATAACCTGATTTGATTTGACATGACACAGAGTTTAAGAAAATAAAGAAAATACTTTAATTTTGTGATTTAAATTAAAATTATAAAATATGTACCAAAATATCATTTAATCTTATGACATTAACGTGTCACGTAGAAAATTGAAATTAAAATATTACAAAAAAAATCATTCTTTTTCAAAAAGATTTAAAAAAATAAATTTTTAAAAAATGGAGTGGGTATTAGTTTTGCATCACATAGTTGACCACACGTCATTGGAATTTGGAACAACCATTGGTCACCCCCCCCCCCCCCCCTATAACTCTCCTAGTTGTATTTTTGTTTTAGCAACTTTGTTGTGTGTGTAATAACATATGGGCAATTTGGTGGTTGATTAAGGCTCTTTATACATTGTTTGATTTATAAATAAAATAAAAGTTATTCATGTACTATTTTATACATGTTTAATTGATAGGCTTCAAATGATGTTGTAACACCTCGAAAGCTTGGAAGTGGAACAGGACTCAAACCTGGTTCTACGAGAGGTATTTTACGGATCGTAGTTTGGATGTGGGGTCACCATTGGTGATCATAGTTGAAGGTAGAAATAATGAGTCCCTGATTATGAACATGACAAGAGGGATTACTAGTTGTGGTTTGATTTGCAACTCCTGGACCAGAGGTCATAAAAGGTGTTCCAGAGTTAAATTTGACTAAGCATAGAAGAGGGTTCACGAGAGAGAACCACAACTCATAACCTGTTCCATGGATCGTAAATAAAAGTCCATAGAATGAGATTCAGAAACCGAGAATTTTGGTTTGCTCTCCACGAGAGAGGACCACAACCTGTGACCTGTTCCACAAATCGTAAACGGGATTTCATGGTGCACTTTCAACAGTTTTCTTGAAGGATAATTCTGTCTTTTTTCATTCTTTTTTTATTAAAACCCATGACGTTTTGGGAGTTATTAAGCGTCTTTATCATTACCCTAATTCAATACTTAAACTTTCTAAAAGCAAAAATTGGAGGAGAAAAGCTAGGGTTTGCAAGTATTTGATTGTGGTCCTTTGAGTTATGATTGTTCTTTGATTTTCAGGTATGTAAAGCTTCCTAAAGCGTTGGACTGAGTTCGGCGATGCGTCCTTTTCAACCACATGATCAAATTGGAGTTTAAAGATTGAGTAACAAAATCTCATAATCTAATTCTTCGAGGTACTTGCATTTATTGTTGAGTTTTCATGCATAATTATGAATGAATTGATGAGTTGCATGCTGGTTATATGAAATTGGAGTATTAAATTATGTTTGACATTATGAACCCTACACTGCATCATTCTTTGTAACCTTGTTGCATTAATTGAATTGAGATCGTGATTGTGAATATCTGAATTGAGCATGACTGGAGCATGATGAGCATATTACTTGTCCGTGTATATACAATATACATCTTACATATTTTTATGTGGTGAACATGATTGATGGGAGTCTAAATGACCATTTAAGTTGGAGTCTTGAATGATTTGTTAAGTCCGAATAGCATGCATGATTGATAGTCATGATTAGTTGGTTTGTTGAGTGATTTGATGGAGTTTGATTAGAGTAATATAAAGATAAGATTAAATTGATTGACACGAGCATATATTAGTATTGGGAGGAGTATTGAGCACTGATATGGGCACGAGTAGATAATGACTCTTGTCAGCATAGGATAGTTGTGTCATTAATTTGGGTGACTCTTATTCCAAAAAGATGGACATTGATTGAGAATCCAAGACTGATTGATCGTCCCTTACCTTGGCAAGTATTGGATGGACGTGACAACAATGCCGCCTTCATTGTACATCACCAAACCAAAGGTGGTGGGATTGTTGTCGGTTAAGACAAACTCCCAAGCAACACATGATGGAATGTGAAATGTTTTTAAAACGAATTGCATAACACTGAGTCTATTTTCAAAGCATAATTTTATTCTTAAATTGCATGTTTACTGAGTTGAATTTCGGAATATGGAGTTGATTGTTGAGCTGATTTGGTTGATTAGTAATTTGAGCCTTACTTATTTCTTTAGCCATTTTGAATACCAATATATTCCATGTACTGGCGTCCATTTGAGCCTGCATCTTTAATGATGCAGATACAGGTGACAGAGGTCTTCAACAAGCGCATCTTTGAAGTCCAGACTCCTGTTTCCAGACTTGGTGAACCCTCATTGCTATTCAAAGAAGCCTTTTTCTTTCTTTTATTGAGTATCATTATTATTTCTTTTGAGGTAGCCCAGGACTTCTCTTGGCACCTTCTAGATGAGGATAGAAGCTTCATAGATATCGAGTAGAGATGGTCGATTGTTATTTAATTTTCAACTCTTGTTCATTGACAACTATTATTGAAAGAGACTTAGTATTTATTTAAATTGATAGTATTTCTTGAGTATGCTTCCGCTGTTGAGTATGATGTGATGATGAGGTCAGGTGGTTCTCTTGGGGAATCAACAATAGTTCTTCTAGTGTTGGTCACACCAAGGGTACCCTCCTAGGGTGTGACAGATGTGTAAAAGTTATTAAATGTATTAATTCTGTGGTGTTTGGTTGTATTTTAATAATTTGACATAACTTATGAGAAAGTCTATGTATAATTTTATGCGGGGTAGAAGGTGAAATAAGTTATGTGGATATTAGTTATACATGGATTAAAATAATAAAATTACATATTTATCCCTATCAATTTACTTTCAAAATCTTTCTTTTTTTTATTTAATTTAAATATGCGTCCAATGAAAAAAATATTTACATTAGATGTAGATCGAAATTCAACAATGTTAACTGCGAAATCTTATGGAATCGGCGATCTCAATAAAATGTTAGCTTTCTTATTTTTTCAAATAATTTTTTATTATGAGTTTTTTTCAAATTTTTTTAAGAGTTGGAATTCTTTCCACCTTCAACTAATTGAATCACTGATTAATTTAAATAATATATGTGTTTACTTATTTATTTGTTAATGACGTAATATTAATTTACAATAAATTAAATATTCAACCAGCAATAATTTATGTATTGTAATTTCTAAATGACTAATACTTACTAATACTTGCATAACTATACATGCATAACTTTAACCTTTTTTATTAATTCTTTTTTTTAATCAAAAATACTTTTTAACCAAAATATAATTTTAGTATCCGAAGTTAAAAAATGTGGAGTTAACTAAAATTATCTGAAGTTTGATACCTGACATTAAACCAAAATTATTTTTTGGTATATGAAGTTAAACCAAAATTATTTTTAAACTAAAATAAACTATCATTTCGGATATAGGATACTGATCCCTTTTTTATCAAGAAATAATTTTTAACTGAAGTGGAACATTTAACTTTTTTTATTTTTAAAAAATAAATAACTTTTGAGGAAAAATAAACAAATAAAGATATAGGGTATATTTAAAATTGAGAATGAATTATTTAAGTTTGCGCTTTCCACTTGTTCCTCTGTTAAAATTAAGGGTAAATTTGTTCGTCCTAAAGTATAATGAAGGATATATTTGGATCGAAAGTACAACAAAAGGGGTATATTTAAACTGAAAGTATAATGATAGATATATTTAAACTATTTCTATAGGGTATATAATTCATAAAGACAATAAAAATAACAGAAATAAAGACAATAACATCACAATATATAAAGACACGACTATCTCTACTAACCTACTATATCCCAAGGCTAGACATCATCCTACCCTTACTAGCCGTCAAACCTTCTACCCGAATACGCGACCTCCACTCCTTTCTATCTAAGGTCATGTCCTCGGTGATATGAATAATGCAATATAATTTGAAGAGAAAAAAAAATACCTTCTATTACTTCATTAAAGAACTCAGGCTTCTGATTAAGGTACTTCATGGTCAAGGTAATAGTTGTAGCAGTTGTATCATAACTACCAATAATAAATCCAAATACTTTGTCTACAATTTCAACCTCAGTCATATACTTGCCATCTTCATCCTTTTCAATAATCAATTGTGTTAACACATCATTATAAACATTTGACAAATTTGGATTTTCTTGTAATTTTGCTCTTCTTTCTTCAATGATGACCTTCATTTCTTTTCTTAATTCATTCCCAGCTTTCATTGCCTTATAAAATGTTGTGCCAGGAAGATTTATGTCCATTACCAAAAGACCTCTTGTAAAAATCTTGAATTTCTCATAAAGATTCAAGATTTTATTATCCGATTCTTCGATGCCTATAAATGCTCTAATAGAAAGGGAGAAAGTGAATAACTTTACTAGCTAGATCATACACAATCACTTCATTATTCCCCTTCCAATGATTTTCCAAGTGTGTATGTGACATTAAGTCCATAGTACTAATGAGTTTGTACTATTTTCCAAGTGTGTATGTAACATTTTGTGCCCTTTTGGTGTCATGTTCTATAGGAACAAATGATGTGGAAGGGAAAAGTTTTTGAACAGAATTAGGTCTCCAACCAATGAATATTTTATTGCTTTTGGTAAATATGAATTTGTTAGCTGCAGCACCTGAAAAAATAACCACTTTTTGGCCAAGTAATGAGGTTTTGAATACATTAGAGTTGTATTTTTTGGTTCTTTCTTGGACAAACTCATGGACCAATCCATTGTGAAGTGATACAAGAAATTGGATGGTTTCTCCAATAATAGGCCAACTAAAAGTACCTGGAGGTAGAGAAATCATTTCTTTAGGCTTGGCAAAGAAATATTTGAATAAAAAATTGATGATTATAACAAGGGTAGTTGCTAAAGAGAGAAGGAAGAAGTCCATCTTGTGTACTAGTTCTTTTCTAAAGTGGCATTCAAGTGTGTGTATATATATAATTTTCTTTTAAAGAGAATGATTTGATTTAACTTGACATAAAATCTAAGAAAATAAAAAAAAAGTCAATCTTCGATCCTAAATTAAAGTTATGTCAAATACACCAAAATATCTTTTAAGCTTGTGGATGACGACTTTAAACATGTAATGTGGAAAGCTAAAAATAAAGAGTTGTCAAAAAAGGTGAGAAGTCATTCTTTTTTAAATAGACTGAGAAAAAGATAAGTCATTCTTTGTGAAACAAATTATATCACATTAGGGGTGCATTTGGTAAGACGGAAAGAGTTTTCCTAGAAAATAAGTTGGTTTCTAACTTATTTTCTCATGTTTGGTTGGTAAGTGAAAAATATTTTCTATTATTTGGTTGGTGAATGAAAATATCTTTTATTTTTCGCTAAAAAGTAGAACATATTTTTTAGTACAACAATTTCTAACATGAAAATCAATCTTCGAAATCAATTTGGTACCCGACCACGATATTGGAATCGAAACCTGACCCTGATAATCAATCCAAAATTCAACCCCGATTCGACTCAGGACCTAACCTCAACATCCAAACTTGAATACAATCGACCAATTTGGGATCCTACTCTGACACTCGAAGTCTCAAATTGAAATTTAATTTTTCTGGGGTGAGGGGATTGTAAGCTGGTAGGGGGATCGAGGTAGGAATGGGGTAAAAAATAATTTTTTTTAAATTTAAAACATATTTTCAAAAATAAATTTTAATTTTTTATAGGGAGGGGGGAGCTGGTGGGAGGGTCAAGGTAGGGTTGGGGTAAAAAAGAGAAAATTTTTGAAACTTCAAAAGTTTTTAAAAAATGATTTTTAAGTTTTTTTTAGGGGAAGGGGGGTGGGGGTGGGAGTGGAGGTAAGAGGATTGGCGTAGGAGTGGGTAAAAAAAATGAAAACTTCAAAATTTGAAATATATTTCAAAAATAATTTTTAAATTTTATTTTTTTGTGGGTGGGGATGGTAGGGGGCCAGGGCAAGGGATGGGATAAAAAGATCATTTTTTAAAAGTATTTTTCAATTTTTTTTTATTTTTTGGGAGGGGAGGTAAGGAAAAAACATTATTTATGATTGGACGAGAGTCTTAGAAAATATTTTTTTAAACTTTTGAAGGGAGTTATTTTTCTTAGATTTGAAAAAAAAATTAATTTAAAAATTATTTATTAAAATATCTAAGCCAACCAAACATACAAAAATTAATTTTTTTAAAAAAATATTGTTTCCTTTATACCAAACATACCCTAGATGATATTTTTCTTTACAGGTCCATTTGGGGATGACGCTTCCAATAAGATTTTTTTCATTTTCAGGGTTCAAACCCTAGACCTTTGGTTAAGGGTGAAACAATTCCACCACTGTATCACAACTCATGTTGGTTCAAATCTCTATCTTTGTTCAAGTACGTAAAGTTCAGTTAATTTGATTCACCAAAATTACTAACTTAAATTAATAATTTATGTAGTTCTTTAAAAAAAATTATTGAAATTTATCATGTAAAGGTGTTAAAATTGATGAAAAATTTACTAAATATAAAAAGAAATTAAAAAATGAATAGATCAAAAGAAAAAGTTAGACATAAATTAAATTACAATGAAGGAAGCATTTTTGATTGAACTACTATTTTTTTTTAAAAATAATTCATGAATTTTTCTCAGAAAATCAGTACATGCATTGGTCAACAAAAGTGTATATTGTTTAAACTCATTATTGTTATATCATCAATAAAAATTATTATTTTTACATTTACACTGTTTGATAAGTAAAAGTTTTGGTAATATGAGAAAGGGAACTTTTGACATTTTATTTTTTTAACTCAATATTTTATCACTTGATGACACGTATTTGAGCTATTGTGAACAACTCATTTTTCAAATAATTTTCATCCTCACATAGACAACACTTCTGAAAAGACGTCTACCCATATCACACGAGAGAACCAAGTCCTTGAATCACACCAGGAGAATAGAGACATATGCAGTAAACGAAGGAACACAAGCTGTATAGTGAAATTTTTTTTTGCTCAAGGGAGAAACAATTACTATCTATACTCATATGATTTCAATCAATTTCACTACTTCAAATTGAGCAATGTCAAAGTTACAAACTCTCAACAAGAACTCACTTCTCACACCATAAGATCGCTCACTATCAACAAGAAGCCAAACCCACTTCCTACAGATTACTCGAACAATGCAACCTCACTTAGAATGATTGTCACTCAACAATAATTCTTAGTGGATTGCTAACTATTGAACAAACAAGAAAACCTAACTCTTGATCTCCTTTGTATGCTCGAGTGCCAAGTGTTTTTGCTGTTGGATCGCCATATTCAGATTGCAAAATTTGCTCTTCTAGGGTTGTTGATTGCCTTTTATACTTGACCCTTAGAAGAGTCCTTCACCAAGACTCCTTCATATTGGCACCTACAACTTTCCTTGTAGGAGTCCTGACCTGATTCTGCTTCCTTATTTAGTTGTTTGTTTCCTTATATGGTTTCAACTCCTTTTGTGTTTCCATTTCTTTTTGTGTTCGCTCTTTCTGGTGTTGTGTCCTAAATCTGGTTCCGTTTGTCATCATCAAAACACTTCAAGAGATCCTGCAAGATTCTAACAAATTCCCTCTCTTTAATGATGGCAAATCTATGTTGTCTGTAGTCAGTAGTTGCATGAGCCTACCTGTGATGTACCTGCATCATACTAAATCTTTCCCTTTTTGACATCACAAAAAGAACAAAGTAAGTATGAACAAAGGCAACCAGTAACCAATGACACAAGTACATAGCTAGCACCCCCACATAACACAACACAATAAAATTGATGATATTAGCCATCCACGCATTCATACGCACAAAAAAACAGAGATAGCATAAAATCAAACAAACTAAATAGGCATGCACCATGCACACTAGTGTCCAAACAGGCTAACATATACACAACCATAAAAAAATTTGTCCAAACCATCCATCAAAAGATCAAAAAAATATACAGAGCCAAAAGAAAAATAAGAGGACTATGGGTTAGGGGTGAAGGAGGAGGGAGCAGAGCCAAGCATCTTTAAAAGCACATCCACCCTGGCATTGTGATCCTACCGCTGGCAGAGGAGCTAGTCCTTGAGGTGTCCCACTTCTGCCTGTGACTTTACTAGTTGTTTCTTCAATTCATCCACTTGCATCTGCAAACACACTTAAGCATCACGAGCAACCTATAGATCCAACATCATCTAATAAACTGATTTTGTAGCCTTATCAGGAGAAGAAGTAGCAGAGGCAGAGGGTAGGTAATCACACTCTAAAGCAGTGGCCCTATCAATCATATCCTTTTTGGTGAGAGGCATGTTTGTACTTAAAGAGACCTTGTATGCCCCGAAGACCAGAGTCAATAAGTTCCCAAAAGCCAGTTGATGAGAACCTGACATGGGATCAATGACTCGTGTCATATGGAGTATGATCAATGATGGCCAATCCACTGGCTTCTCAAGATCAATAACATTCTCCATCCCCATGTCACGAAACGTCACCTCATGATGATGCTCACCTCTAGACAGTACTCCTTTGTGGACCACCTCAAATAACCACTTCAAGAACAGTGACATTTCCCCCTTAATCAATTTCTTGGGAATATCAGACACCCTTCCATGAGTAAACTTGGACGTGAGAACACAATCCTCATCCTTGCACCAAATGTATTCCGCCAGACCTACAGACAAAATCCCCAATATCTTGCCTAGCTTAACCTTATCGAATACAAGGTTTGGTGGAGGGGGTAATATGGCTAGAGGCACTGGATATGGGGGTGGGGTAGTGTGAGGAGAGGTAGGGTTTGGTACGTATGAAGAGGATGGAGGAAGGTTTTCCAATGAGGAGGGCGAAGAGGGTTCGTCAATCAGGCGACGATGGTGAGAGGTGGGCAAGGGCACTATGTTCGAGTAGGATTTTGACATCCCAATTAGAGAACAAGGTGGGGAGAAAGGCAAGTCGGGTAAGGGCTAGGGGTAGAAGGGTGGTTATGATGAGGAAACTGTAGTGGGGGAGATAGTGGTCTACTGGTGGAAGGCGATGAGGAAGAAGGGTTGGGCGATGGGAGATGGTGGGATAGAATGGTAGTAGTCGAAGGAGCGAGAGGAGGTGAGTTTCCTATAAGACAAGGCTTGGGGTGAGGATGGGGCTGTGGCATCGGAATCTACATCAAAGTCTTAGTACGAAACAAGATGCACTATGTAATTTTAACAAGTGAGAAAGAATTCCAAACACATATGGAGAGATGAAATATATGGTGTGAACGGGGTATGGGATCAGTTATAAATAGTAGGCATAGGGGAAGGTGAAGTGGTGCTGTGAATGATGGGGGCAAATGATTGACAAGACATGCCTGAACGAACTAGTGCATTGAGTCGATAGTGGGGATCCCAAGGGAAGTGATCATTGTTTTGAGTCAGTGAACTTCTCACCAAAAAGAATATACCAACTCAGGAAGGGTGCTCAGGAAGGGACCAGGTTCTCTTGATGGTGACCAAAAATTCTCAGTGGAAAATGGACATATCGATAAGATTCAAACATAAGGGAGCAAAGGCATACCCAAGTTGAGTTGAGTGAACCAACTTCTCTTGACTTCTTTGCATTACTCTAGCTATGAAAACTAAGAGTAATATCAACAATTCCTAGTGACGGAGTCCATCTAGGCATAATAACATATGAGCCTGTAATCAAGATAAAGGTTACTTATTCAGTACAATACTATAATTCAAATGAGATAGCAAAGGGAAAAAGTGGGTAAATTATGCACCCTTTATCAATCCCAAGGGGAGGCAATTATGCTCAAAGTGTTCTTGTTCCAGTGCCTTGGTGAAGATGTCAACCACTTGATCTTCAGTCTTGTAGAAAGTCATAACAATATGACCCTTCTCAACATTGTCACGCAGGAAGTGATGACGGACATCTATATGTTTGGTACACTTAGGGTGCATCGGGTTCTTAGCCATTCATTACATTAGTTGTCACACATTATAGGTATGCAATCCAGCTTAACACCAAAGTCCTATAGCTATTTTTTGATCCATAGGAATTATGTAGCTATTGTTTGATCCATAGAAATTATGTAGTTATTATTTGATCTATAGGAATTAAGCACAACAGGACGCAGTAGAAACATATTTAGCTTCAACAGTGGATAAAGCCACTGAATTTTGCTTCTTCATAGCCTAGGAGATGAGACATGGTCCTAAGAAGTGTGTTGTTCCTGAGGTACTCTTTCGATTAACCAGGTACCCTACATAGTCAACATCTGCAAATCTTACTAATTCAAACGAAGATATGGACAAAGAACCAAGTTTATGGTTCCTTTGAGATACCATATGATCAGTTTTACTGCTTTCAAGTGTGACTCTTTGGGTTTCAACTGGAAATGTGCACACAAACTAACACTGAATACTATGTCTAGCCTACTAGTAGTGAGATATAGTAGTGACCTAATCTTTGTTCTGTATTTGGTCTCATCTATACCAATTTTTGCTTCATCTGCATCCAACTTAATGGTAGTTAGCATGGGAGTGTCACTGATCTTGGCATCTTGCATCCCAAACTTGGTAAGCAACTCCTTGATATACTTTTGTTGGTGGATGAATGTTCCCTGAATGGTCTGATTTATTTGAAGCCCTAGAAAAAGTTCAACTCACCTATCACACTCATTTCAAACACATTACCCATAAATATGGTAAACTTAGTTTCAAGGATTTCATCAATTCTTTTAAAAATAATGTCATCCACGTAAACCTGAACTATGAACACGTGCTATACTTTATTTTTGAGAAATAGTGTATTATTTATCTTGCCTCTGATATATCTATAACTTAGGAGGAAGCTAGACAAATGATCATACTAAGCTTTAGGTGCCTGGTTCAGTCCATGCAGTACTTTATCTAGCTTGTATAAATGGTTTGGATGTTCATGATCTTCAAATCCAGGAGACTGCTTCACATACACTTCTTCTTGAAAAAATCCATTTCGGAAGGCACTTTTCATATCTATCTTATACAAGTTGAATTCCATGTGTGCAGAAAAAGTTATCAACATCCTTACGGCCTCAATTTTATTAATTAGAGCAAAAGTTTCATCATAGTCGATCCCTTCTTCTTGATTGTAGCCTTGGACCACTAGTCTAGCTTTATTTATGATTACAACACCTTGTCATCCAACTTATTTATGAATATCCATTTGGTGCCAATAATAGTGAGGTGTTGAGACAGGGGAACCAGGTTCCAGACTTTGCTTCGCTCAAATTTAAGAAGCTTCTCTTGCGTTGTAGCTATCCATTCATTATCCAAAAGGGTCTCTTTGACATTTTTGGGCTCAATAGGGGATGCATAAGCAGAGAAGGCACACATGCTTCTAAGCTTTGATCTAGTGGCTATCCCTGAATCCAATGGAGTCAGTAGATTTTGTAGTGAGTAAGAGCTCTTATGTTTCTAGTTGTAACCCTGATCATCTGTCACTATGTCGGTATGAGACAATATTGAGGGTCTAGCTTCGCTGTATGTGTTTGCCTTGGCTTGTTCCCTTGTAGTGCCAGTTTTCTCTCCACTAGGGGTCGGTGTATGGTTGGACACCTATTGGAGTGGTGTGACAGTGGGGCTCACATTACCATCATCATCATTAATGTCTCTTCTTTGATTCGTCAAACTAAGATCCTGCACACGTTCCTACAAAACTTTCTCAGACATGGAATTGGCCTTATAAAATATAACATGTGCACTTTCTTTAACACATTTGGTTCTTTTATTAAACACCTTGTACGCCTTGCTTTGAGAGGAATATCCCAAAAAAATTCCCTCACTACTTTTAGTATCAAACTTTCCTAGAGCATCTTTTCCGTTGTTGTGCACATAACTTGCACATCCAAAGGATCTAAGATGTGCTAGGTTGGATTTTCTGCCTTTAAGTAATTTATAGGGTGTTTTGTTCAGAATGGATCTAATCATACATATATTTATGAGGTAGCAAGTCATGTTGACTGCCTCTTCCCAATAGTTCTGTGGAAGATTACTGGCAATCAACATAGTTTTAGCCATGTCTTCCAGAGATCTATTTTTCTGTTCAACCATGCCATTTTGTTGTGGTGTCCTAGGGGAAGAGAAATTGTGAATTATCCCATTTTCATTGCAGAAACTTAAAAATTTTGAATTCTCAAATTTTGTACCATGATCAGATCTTAGGCTCATTAGATCATATTTCAACTTCTTTTGCATCATTTTTGCAAATATCGCAAACGCATCAAAAGTTTCTTCCTTAGACTTCAAGAAGAATATCCATGTGAATCTAGAGAAATCTTTCACGAGTACTAAAGCATAATTATTACCTCCTCGACTCTGTACACGCATTGGTCCACATAGGTCTATGTGAACCAATTCCAGGGACTTGTGAGTGCTTACAATCCCAATAGGCTGGAAGCTTCTTTTGACATGCTTTCTTTATGCACAAACGCGACATACTTGATCCTCACTGACCTTTCCTTCAGGTAGTCCAAGGACTAGTTCCTTTGATATCAGTTACCTAATTATTGAGAAACTAACATGTCCTAGCCTCTTGTGCCACATAATTGATTCATTGCTTATGGCACTAAGACACTTCAACGTAGGTTTTTCGGGCCCTCTTATGTCAACTTTGTACATATTCATGTGTCTTTTCCCCCTCAAAACCAGCTTCTTAGAGGCCAAGTTGGTCACCTTACATTCAGATATTGTGAACAACATATCATTTCCTTTGTAACACATATGAGAGACGGTCAACAGGTTGTGCTTGAGTCCCTCTATGTAGTACACATTTTCAATTCATTGAGATTGTGAACTTCAAACTTTCCCGATTCCTTTGATCTCTCCTTGCTTCCCATTTCCAAAGCCATCACTTCCACCTTGGAAGTCATTCGGTAGAAGAAAGTTATGCTTGTCTCTTGTCATGTGTCTGGAGCATGTACTATCTAAGTACCATTGCTTTAGCCTTCTTTCTATCGAGTCCTTCACAGATCAACAAAGGTTAGTCTTAGGCACCCAAATCCACTTGGATCCTTTTTTGTTATAGAAGAGGTGAATTGAATCTCTTCTTGCCCATCTAGGTAAGTTCCTTTTGAGAGCTATAATTTTTTACTTTCCTCCCATAGGTTCATTTCCTCACATAGACAACACTTCTGAAAAGACGTCTGCCCATATCACACGAGAGAACCAAGTTCTTGAATCACACCAGGAGAATAGAGACAGATGCAATAAACGAAGGGACACAAGATGTATAGTGGAAAAACCTTTTGCTCAAGGGAGAAACAATCACTACCTACACTCATAGGATTTCAATCAACTTTACTACTTCAAATCGAGCAATGTCAAAGTTACAAACTCTCAACAAGAACTCACTTCTCACACTACAAGATTGCTCACTATCAACAAGAAGCCAAACCCACTTCCTACAGATTTCTCCAACAACACAACCTCGCTTTACAATGATTGTCACTTAACAATAATTCTAAATGGATTGTTAGCTATTGAACAAATAAGAAAATGTAACTCTATATCTTTTTTGTATGCTCGAGTGTCAAGTGTCTTTGCTGCTGGATCGTCGTTTTCATAATGCAAAAGTTGCTCTTCTAGGGTTGTTGATTGCCTTTTATACTTGATCATTAGAAGAGTCCTCCAAGACTCCTTCATATAGGCACCTACAACTTTCCTTGTAGGAGTCCTAACCTGATTTTGCTTTCTTATTTAGTTTTCCATTCCCTAATATGATTCCAACTCCTTTTGTGTTTCCAATTCATTTTGTGTTCGCTCTTCCTGGTGCTATGTCCTGAACCTGGTTCCATTTTTCATCATCAAAACACTTCAGGAGATCCTACAAGATTCTAATAGCTTCTTTCATATCTACTCTCTTTGTCAAACAAATGATGGGGGGTCTACAATTGAAAGATTTTTCTGAAGTTTAGGTAATGGAAAAGTGAAAAGTTTGGTGATAGTTTCATGAATAGCAATTTAATTTTTATTGTATCGTACAAAAATAAAAAAAAACTAAACTATTTGCGTTAAAAATAACTCATGAATCATTGTTTTCGTTTCTTAGAAAATAAAACAATTATACTATTGTAAATTTGTAATTATATAATGAAAAAAATTATTCCTATATTATTTTTACATTTATGTTTACACTATTCAATAAATAAAAGTTCTAATGATACGACTAAAGAAACTTTTTGACACATTTTAATTGTTTTAATCCAATATTTTATCACTTGATAGACACATATTTCAACTATTTTGAATAACTCACATTTCAACTTTCATCCCCACTTGGACAAAAATTCATCCATATTTACTTTCTTTGTCAAATAATAATAGGGTGCAAAATTGAAAGATTTGTTTGAAACTTAGGTAATGTAAAAGTGATCAAAAGTTTGGTGATAGTTGACTCCATTATAGTTATATCATCAAAAACATTATATTAATTTTACATTTTTCACTATTTTAATAAGTGAAACATATTATAATAGTTGATTTCATGTATAGTAATATAACTTTTATTATATTACATGAAAATCAGAGAACCAATTGGCTTTGTCAAAAATAACTCATGAACTGTTAACTCAAATACATAATTAGTCGACACAAGCAAATATGTGTTAAAAGTCATTATTGTTATATCATCAAATAAATTAGTTACACTTTCAATAAGTGAATTTTTGGCGGGGCGATACGAGTGCGGATCCAGAGGTTGGATCCTCTATGATCAAAATTTTAAGATTTGAGGATACAGATCCATGTATGGATACTGGTGTAGGGGTTCTGTTAAAAATAATATAAATATCTAAGAATAGAGTTAAAAAACCTAAATTATGAGATATTATATAGAGAACTCGATGAGAAAAATATTGATCAAGAGGAGAATCATGGAAGAAGATAAAAGGAAAGGCGGTGACAATAGAAATTTATATATACGAGATATTTCATTTTTTCAATTGAACCTTAGTATTAGTTTTGATTACATAAATCATTGAATCTGTCCAAAATTTCTCCCTTGAATTTGGTCAAAGCACCCAAAACTGATGGATCAAATCAGGTACGGATCTCACACCCACACAACACTCACACCCATGCTATGTCGACACAAGTGCGGCACCAAAAATGAAAAGTTCGAGCAACTTAGATGAAGGCCACTATTGATATTTTTATTTTTTAGTCCACTATTTTATTACCTGATGATACGTATTTGAGCTATTATGAATAGCTAGTTTAAAATTTAGTCCCACTTGATATAGTTTTAGTCATTGGGTTAAAAAATTAACATGTCAAAAAAATTTAATTTTTTTTAATGGACGGAGAAGGAGATGGAGAGTTAATATCATATATGGTCACTGAACTATTAGTTTTTTTCACAGAAAATCACTCAACTATTAGTTTTTTCACAGAATGTCACTCAACTTTCCTTTTTAATTTCAAAGTCACTCAACTAAAGATTTCTTTCACAAAAAATCACTTAATTATAAGTTTTTTCACAAAAAATCACTCAACTTTATTTTATAACTCAAAAGTCACTTAACTAGTGGTATGTAACTTAGAAAGTCACTCAATAATTAATCTTTCACTTAAAAAGTCATCCGGCCAATTTAAATAATTTTTTTCACCAAAATATAATTTTTTTTAATTTTAAACTAATTTTTTTAAAAATAATAAATTGCCCATTTTAGATTTTATTAAATTTTGTTGAAACATAATTTTTGTTTTTAAAATAATTTTTTTAAAATACTATAATACCCATTTAAATTATTTTATTAAATTTTGTTGAAATATAAGTTTTTTATTTTTAATTGTCTTTAAACTTAAATGTTTAGGCACTACAAGGGCAACAATGAAACAATAGAAGACAATAACGATCTTTTAAATAAAAATTATGTTTTAACAAAATTTAGTAAAGTGAGTATCTTATTATTTGGAAAGAAGTTGGAAAGAGAGTATTTTAAAAAAATTAATTTAAAACAAAAATTATGTTTCAATAAAATTTAATAAAATCTTAAATGAGAATCTTATTATTTTTTTAAAATTAGTTTAAAATAAAAATTATATTTCAACAAAAAATTTAGTGGAAAAAATCATTTATATTTGTCGGGTGATTTTCTATGTGAAATATCAATATTGAGTGGTTTTCTAAGTGACATAACGATAGTTAAGTGATTTCTGAGTTATAAAACAAAGTTAAGTGACTTTTTGTGAAAAGAACTTATAGTTAAGTGACTTTCTGTGAAAGAA
>JBCEWC010011274.1:0-16845 GCA_038996855.1 Solanum aculeatissimum | reverse complement strand
CAATAAAATAATAAAAATAAAAAGAGTGAGAAAAAGTGGAAACACTCCCAATAGAAAAGAGAGTAGGGGACAATAAGATCATGGGTACCGAGGGTTGAGGGCTAAGCCAAAGTAGTGTCTTGGAGGGGAAAATTTAGTCACTATTGATCCTAAATATACCACACCCTAACCCGAGCCAACATTACAAGCTATAAAAGTTCTAATGTGATCCTAAAAAAGTTATTCAAGAGTTAAAGTGGTGAAAATAAGGGTAAGCTATGTTCTGTACTCGTGGGTCAATTAAAAATCTTTTATGAGTGCAAGTGTCTACATTTCAGTCTCTGTATTATATGCATATGCAGTGGGTGAGACTTCTTTGTAGTGAAGGCACTATTCATGCACTATTTGATTGCCAAACCGACTAATCTTCTTTTGTTCTTGAGTATGTGTGGACCAACTGGATGTGATGTGTTGCTTAATCGGAGCTATGTAAATCAGTTTGGATGCATGTCTATGTTAAGTTTATTTTCTCGGTGTATGTGATTGATTTAGAAGTTATTGTACGATTTCAATTAGAGGCTTGTATTTGTGTGTTTTGATGTGTATTTTGGTCATTTCCTGAGGACAAGCAATAATTCTAAGTTGAGGGTGTTGATGAGTCATGAAAATGTGACTTCGATAATGCTTTTAACTTGAAATTTTTGCGAGTTCTCAATCAAATTTGTGGGTTTAATGTTTCGTTTAGTGGTGTTTTTCAAGAACAAGGCTGAGGCATGGATTCAAATGAAAAAGAGGCTTAAAAATAAAGAAACTGGACTGAGCCAAGCACCACGGGCCGTGTGGACCTACACAGTCCGTGGGGCAGTTGTCCAGGTGATTACAGGAAATACAGGCCAAAGGAAAATAGCAAAATAAAAAGACCAAGGAAGGCTTCACGGAAGGCCTTACGACTCGTAAATACTCTCACGGACCATGGGACCGACTGTGGTCTTGCACTTGAACTTGTCCAGGAGTTACTCTGAGAATTAAAGTTGAATAGGTCCAAAGGCACAACCCACGGAGAGGGTCACGAACCATGAAGCCGTACACAGGATGTCTACCCAGATGTGTGGTTGACGTACGTGAAATAGTGGTTGTTGAAGGGTGGACAAAAATGTTAAAGTGCAACCTTAAAGGGAAGTACACGGTTCGTGAGCCATCAGACAAACCGTGAGACGCACTATAGGCCAACATGCAGTAGAAGTTCAGGAGGAAACGAAGGATCCAAGGCAAGCTTCACAGACCCTCACATGAACCGTGGGAAAGCACATGGACCGTGAAGTTGACCATCTCTGTGACATGGGACACATTGGAAAATACAAAGGGCCACGCGAAGTGAAGGCACACGGGACCACCACGGGTCATGTGATGCCTCACGGACCATGTGTTTGACCGTGAAGAGAGACAGTATCATCACTGGAATCACACTAGAATTATTGCCCAAGTGAGGTCACACGGATCGTCTCACGGACCATGACGTGCCTCATAGTCTGTGTAGTCATCGTTGACCATGCCGAAAGCTAGTTTTTCTATTTTAATTCGAATTAGGTTTTAGTTAATATATATATGTATGGTTAGGTCATTTTTAATTATTGAGAACTGCTGGAGAAAGAATATAATGAGAGAACAAAGTTTTTAAAGAATTTTTTCATCCAATTCGTGGGTTTCCATCTGTGTGTTAGCAAATGTAATTCGTAAATTTGTTGCATATTAAATTGTAAGTTATAGTTATGAATTATTTATCTTGTTTTAATTTGATTTCTTCAATCATGCTAGGCTAAACCCACAACTAGAGTTGTGGGAACCATGATAACCAATTACGATAGGAAAATTCAAGGTGAAAGTTGAGAGTGATCATCATATACATCCTAGGAATTCTTCAATATAATTTATATCTTAATGAGTCGACGCATTAGAGTAGGCCTGTATTCATTGCATGCCTGAGAGGAATGTAGTGATTAGGAAAAGAATCCTATGACAAAATTCGGGGTTGTTAACCTAATTTAAGTGCTCGAGACCGGAAGGCGAGAGCATCCTCCGGTCTAAAGCAAGGGGTAAAAAGGGTAAACGTTCTGAGACTGGAAATTGATAAACGAAATGCACCTAAGAGGGACTGGAAGGTGAATTAGGTGGTAACTGTTTTCTTACTCTATGTATGTGATCGCATTCGTAGAAGCCTTAAGTTTGAATATCAAAATTGGTGACATGGGGAGCGCAATCCTAGTCTAGCAATAAATTGTTGAACTACAGTAGTCACTATTAGGTAGTTATCAATAGAATACTCTTGCAATCTAGTCTTCGCATCACACAAACCCTCATTTACATTATGCATTTTTATTTCAAAAATAGTTATTACACTTGAAACTAAGTGTTGGTAGCTTTATTCTCACGCATTCCTTGTAGGATCGACCCCAACTCTTGTTGTGTTCTATATTTGATCAACAACCACTTTACTCTTCATTTGGAGTATAAATTACGACAAATCATAACTCAAGATAGGATATCAAAATGGAATACATATCCTTCTATATGGATGAAAAACTGTGTCTGTCACAACCCGAGAGTAGAGCTTAGATGTGGCATGGAGAAGGAGAACCCAAGAGTCTTCGATCAAGCCATCATAGCATCATCACACACATCATCGGTTCAGAAGCGCGTAAACATTACAAACAAAATGTAAGTCTAGGGGATTATGGGGCTTTGGACTCAAGCGATGGGAATGTTGCCGAGAATGGGATAAGCATGAATCACATAGCACATAGCAATTACGTTCTAAGGGGCGGGTAAGTATGACTCAAGCTATGGGGGCAAGCAGGGTTAGGGACTTTCCATATAAGTGCCTTCCTAATCAAAACATATCATAATAGCATAAGGGGAAACAAAAGCATAACATAAAATATCATCACTTAACATAGATAGCCATATCATTGCAAGTAACACATAGCATAATGTACAATAGAGTTTGATATGTCCAACATTATCTCTACATAAGATAAGACGGGGCCTCGACATATTCCGGGCTCACCCTCAAGTTATAAAGTAAAGGAACATAAAATAAAGACAAAGGTAGATGAAAGTGGGTGTTGCCCTTGGAGTGTAGGGCTCACCACAAGTAACAACTTTAAAAGTCTCGTTTAGCCATCCAACGGGGGATGAAAGTCACCTCCGGTCCCTACATTGTTAGAGCATGTAGACAAAGAGTATGGGTTAGCACATAATAATGCACTAAGTATGCGGTCATGCGATGCATATGACCATGAGCCTACCACAAGTTAGATGACAAGGGCATATATAGAAAGAAAATATAGGAAAGGATAGTATATCAATATGCGATGAAATCCATGATGCATGAAATGCCATAATGCTTATAGTATAGGAGATGAGACCATAATCGACATCCAAACTCATGTGAGCTACACCATGAATTTGCCCGATAAGGCCTCCCATCGGATGAGAGAAAATTACTTGCCAAAGATAACCTACACCACACCTTAAGACCCGATCATTTCAGTGTGATGGCCTCCTTTTTTACGACTCGATCATTTCAGAAGGATTTCCATACCATATCATATCATATCATACCATATCTTATGGGACCACCCATTTCGGTTGCATAACCTATGTTTGCACATAGTTAAGAGAAAGAAGTGGGACTCTTAGGGATAGCCCACTTACTACTCTAATCCCACTCGGTGCTAAGTCGTCATCCCACAAGATATGTATACATATACATGCCTTTAGAACAAAATGGAAACACTTGACATCATACCATACATAATTAGGCTTAAAGGCCAAATCACTTGCTTCATATCCATGGATACGTGACTAAAAAGTCAACACATTTCATAATCATACTTCATTGGGATAAAACGCCAAATACACTTTCATGTCAAACTTCATGCATAGGAGTAGCTCTATACTTGTCAAATCATATTGGTGTAAACACCCATAGTTGCTCAAAGAGTCATATCATAGACATTATGTGATCACATTCTTGTCATAACTCATACTTGTTCAAATCATAGTCATAAGCATATTTGGGACTTAGTCCACATCATATCCTTCATGAAATCCATGTTCATGCATCCAAATGCCATGATTGATGATGAGAAATGCATGGGTAACTAGAATTCATAATTTAAATCCACATTAAGAAGAAGCCATAAGAAATTCAAGGTTAAATCAACAATTAAATCTCAATTTAGCACTACCCATTCAAGGATTAAAGAGTAAGGGGACATGTATACTTGTACCTTCTGTAAATCAAAGGAATTCATCAATTAAAGGCTTGGTTCATCTTGAAACCATTAAATAAAAACAACTCATACTTCAATTTCACTAAATCATTCTTAACTTAAAAAAACCATTTCAAGAAAAATTGTAATTCATCAAAATTTGAGAAAAAAGGATTTTGGGTCTTCATGGTTGAAAGAGAAACCATGAATCAAGCCCATATACCTTGAATTTAACAAGAAGATTGAGAAGATTCTGATGAAGACTTGAGTTTTCCCCAATTTCAAGCTTAGTCTCCAATGAAAGATGAGAGAAAATTGAGAGAACTTGAGAGAGGAATTGAGGGCCTTAATGAATTAAAAGGGGGTTAGAGTTCAATTTAGGGGTTTTAGGAGAGTTTAGAAAGGCTAAAAGGACCCTAGGAATAATTAAAATTACCATTTAACCATTAATGAAACAGAGAAGATAACTGAAATAGTCACTGACGGAAGCACCCACACGGTCCGTGTAGTGGTTCACGGACTGTGAACCCTACCGTGTGGCTTCACTTGGTTCATGCCTTGGCTTGAAATCTTGGAAGACTTTTTGGATCACTCCACGTCAGGACTCACAGTTCATGAAGCTACACATGGACCGTACACTGGTCCGTGAAGCCTTACTTGGTCCAGAGTCTGGGCTCTGGGGTCTGGGCAGTCTCTGGACCACTCCACAGAGGCCCCCACAGACCATGAGGTATCGTACGAGTCGTGAAGTGGTCCGTGGAGCTTCACTTGGTACGGGGCCTTGGTCCAACACCCCTGAAACTCACTAGAACAGTCCACGGAGGGGCTCACAGGTCGTGACCCTCCACATGGCCCGTGGTCCCTCCCATAAGGCAGTGCCTTAGTCCCAAAACAGTTTCCCCTTTTTTCCAGAACACTTCCGTGCATGGGAAGTCTCACTAAAATGGTAATAACTTCCACATCAAAACTCTGAATCAAGTGAAACTAATTTTGTTGCAAAGATAACTTAGAGAGCTTCGATTTGATATATTGTGTCCTACACAGTTCATCTCGTACCAATATATGTAGCCATCCAAAGTCATTCCTTCCACATAGTTCCATTCAACACTCCACCAACACGATTCCTTTGAACACGACCACTTAAATAGAACCCATGATCATCTTTAATCAACCATAACAAGTTCAAAACGTACCTTGACCTACTAATACAAAGTTCAAAAAATTTTGGATCATTACAGTGTCTCTCAATATCTATGTTGATACTCCATATGCACTAAATAAGTATACTCCATATGTACTAAATAATTATATTGGTTACCATGGGCTGTCTACTTTACATTAAGCCTTCATTGCTGCTCTATCATCTATAAGTGAACCTTTAACTTACAACCAGGCTATAAAGGATCCTAGATGGGTAAGAGCTATGCAGGAGGAGATTCAAGCCTTAAAAAACAATCATACTTGGGAAATTATTTCTTTACCTCCTAACAAGAAACCTATAGGATGGAAATGGGTTTATAAAATCAAGTACAAATCATCAGGTGAAATAGAAAGGTTCAAGGCAAGACTAGTTGCCAAAGGGTATAATCAATAGGAGGGTATAGATTTCCGAGAAACCTTTTCTCTAGTTGTAAAAATGGTGACTATTAGGACAGTTTTGGCTTTGGCTGCTGCAAATAAATGGCACATACAACAAATGGATGTATATAATGCCTTTCTTCAAGGAGATTTGTATGATGAAATTTACTTGGATCTTCCAAAAGGATTTATAAGCCAGGAGGAGAAGTCACAGGATTTAAAAGTGTGTAGACTTGTGAAATCCTTGTATGGATTAAAACAAGCTCCAAGACAGTGGAATGCAAAGTTGACCACTGCCTTAGTGGACTTTCAGTTTAAATAAAGTCAACATGATCATTTAGTATTTACAAAAAGGACTAATGAAGGTACAATTATTATACTAATTTATGTAGATGACATGCTTATCACTAGTGACAACCTAAAATTGATTCAAGAGACTAAGGAGTCCTTGAACAAGGCATTTAGAATGAAAGACCTAGGGGGGCTCAAGTACTTTCTTCGTATTGAATTTTCTAGATCAAAATATGGACCACTCATGAGTCAAAGAAAATATACTCTAAAGCTGATTTCAAAAGATGGATTATCAACATCCAAAACTATGTCAACTCCTATGGATGTCAACATCAAATTGACTTCTAGACAATATGATGATCATACAAAAAAAAATCAAAAGTTGAAAGATGATCCAGATGTAGATCAGGCTACTTATCAGAGGCTGATTGGTAAGCTTTTATATCTAATAGTAATTACACCAGACATCTCCTTCAGTGTTCAAACATCGAGCCAATTCCTTCAACAACCCAAGAAACCTCATATGGAAGCTGCACTTAGAGTTGTAAAATACATCAAACAAGATTCCGACCAAGGAATATTACTCTCTAGTAAGAAGTCTAACATCATAACTGCATATTGTGATGTATACTGGGTTGCATGTCCTCTAACCAGAAGGTCAGTTACAGGATTCCTTGTCAAGATTGGTGAGTCACTAGTTTCATGGAAGTCAAAAAAATAAACCACTGTGTCTAGAAGCTCTACAGAGTCTGAATACAGAAGTCTTGCAATAACTGTGGCAGAGCTTGTGTGGATGCTTGGACTACTAAAAGACCTTGGAATTGAGCCTCAACTACTAGTTGATGTCTTTTGTGACAGTAAAGAAACTATTCAAATAGCTGCAAATCCTGTTTATCATGAATTCACTAAGCACATTGAAATTAATTGCCATTTCAGTAGGGAAAAAATTCAACAAGGCATCATCAACACCAAGTATATCAGCACCTCTGATCATCCAATAGATATACTTACAAAACCTCTTAACAAAGTTCAGCATCAGTACTTAAATTCCAAGCTAGGTGTGTTATATATTTTTACCACCTCCTAGCTTGAGGAGGAGTGGTGAAGAGTGAAGGGTAAAAGAATACTTTTACTTAAGTTGTTAGGAAGTTATTTAGAACTTAAACTAACTTTAGTTAAGTCAATTAGTCCCTCATTACTAGCTCAAGGTAGTAGTTAGTAAATATGTGTATATTCACCTCTCTGTACATAATTAATTCAATTTTCCATTTGTTGAAATAAAACTTCCTTCAAGATTCTCTCAGTTCCTAATCTTCTCTCTTTGTCATCTTGGATCTGGATAGCTCAGAATACAAGAACAAAAAAAAGGTGAAAATATGATTTTGTTTATAACTAGATCTAATTTGAACATATATAAAAATAAATGTGTAACAAAAATCAATGAAAAAAATGGGGATACATTTTTATATATAACCCATTTTTAACAATTAGTGTGCTGCAATTTTTAACCTGAATAAATTGACAATCACAATTATGAGCTACTAATAGATATATGAAGATGGACTTAATTCCCTATTATATATTCTTCATGTAACTTGTTTTGACTCCACCAAATAATGAGTAGGAATAAGAGACTCTGTCTTGCATGAAAAAAATTTAGTTTCCCTCTTTAAAAATCAAACCTATTAATAAACTAGATAAGGTGCTAGTGCTCCTCACGGGTGTTCGATGTCACTATTTGTTTCACATACTAACTACTTTAAACAACTTTTAATTTGATAATGTTCAACTAATTTAAGAAAACATATAATAAGAAAGTTCAAACAATTAAAAGAATTAGGTGAAATTTATTTAGTTATTAAACTCAAAAATTTACAATATCACAATTTGACAAAAGCTCGTTTACATTGAGATCACAAAGTATTCTTTAGAAAGATCCAACAAGATAGTCCAGCTCTATATGCGGCACCAACACTTCAAGTAGGTCCGAATATAAAGAATGGTGGCAACAACAGTATAGTTGTCATATCCTACTTAACACCAACATAAAAATATTGGACAAATACATATAATATATGTCTCTGTCTCATGATAATTTGTATTTTAAAAAGAAAATAATTGACCATAAAAGGTAAATTTTCAATATCGATATCATACCTAGATCAATTTAAAGCTTGTATTATGAGCCATTAATGATTGATATTTACACTTGGAAAGATATTTCTTGCAGAAATGCAACAAACTTGGGAAATTGATTCTAATTTTAGTAGCTATATTTAGTAATGTAAACTGTTAGTTTCTTATCTTTTTCAAGTGTCTTAAGTATCCTTTTTCAAGCGACTTTTATTGTCATGACAACATGTTCTTACCTTTTATGTTGCCTCCCTCTTATTTTTCTGCTTTTCTTTTTTTACGTATATAAAATGAAAAATGTAAAACAAGATTACATCAATAGGCGATAGCTATCCATAAAATTCAGAGAATCACATTAGAAATGTTATACATAGAGGCAAATAAAAATCATAAAAGCAAATCGACGACATACTTATTGAAATTCAAAAAGGCAAAAAAGGATATCAAATAGCTCTTATTATGAGAGTGCTATTGCAAAGACGCCTTCTTGAATCAAAGACACAACAAACACCAACCTGCCCATGACAAAGGATGAACAAAGATGTTGACATATCAGAAGACAGTTGAGAAGAACAAAGATGGATGAGAGGCAATTGAAATTATATTTGCAAAGGATGAACAAAGATATGGTGAGGTGTATGAGAGACACCTTTAATAATATTCTCCTAAAGACAAAAGATGAAAAAAGATGTGGAGAGGTGCATGAGATCACCTGTAACAATATTGAAAACAGGTTACTAAACTGTCCTCTGGAAATTAATATTAGACGGGGAAGGTACCGTGTTGATACCAACAAAGTCCAAAAAGATAAAAAAGATATCATATATCTCTTATTATGAGAGGGTTGTTTCAAAGACACCTTCTTGAATCGAAGACACAACAAACACCAACCTACCCATGGCAAAGGATGAACGAAGATGTTGACATATCAAAAGGCAGTTGAGAAGAACAAAGATGGATGAGAGGCAATTGAAATTATATTGGAAAAGGATGAACAAAGATGTGGTGAGGTGTATGAGAGCCACCAGTAATAATATTCTCCTAAAGACAAAGGATGAACAAAGATATGGAGAGGTGCATGAGAGCCACCTGTAACAATATTGAAAACAGGTTACTAAACTGTCCTCTGGAAATGAAAATTTGACGGGGAAGTTACCATGTTGATACCAACAAAAGCACTCACTCTTCTATATAGGTATAATATAAGGAAAAAAGTAAAAGTTTCATATATTAAAAAGATACAACAAAATTGATCGTATAATTCTTAGAAATAAAATAATTAACAATGTAGGCTGAAAAGAATTGATCCAAGCACACATACAAAAAAAACATAATTACAATCGTGAAAAAAATAAACAATAATGCTAAAATTGATGTTGATGTCTCGAGAGAAAAAAATGGCAGCAATGAAGCATGAAAATAGATCAAAGGAGATTGTAATGATCCTAAAGGTCATTTTTAGTATTTTTAATAAAATTACTATTTTATCCCTTTCAACAACTGTCCCGAGTCATGTCAAATTGGTTTTGAAAATTGTTTTTTGAAAATTATATAAAAAGTTGGGATTTTGCCAAAGAATTGAGTTTTGAAGGTTCAAGTTGCCTAATTTTGAATTTTTGAGTCAGCTGGAGATTCAAGCCTCAGAATGAAATTTTATTGATTCCATCAGTTTCAAAATATGAAAATTGATATAGGAGAGTTGTTGGGATCAAATTTGGAATTATTATGTAGATTTTACGTCCAAAGTTAAAAATTAAGTTAACATTTGACTTAGGTTTGATTTTGGTCAACATTTTGGATTTTGGAGCTCGGATTAGATTTTTGATGGTTCCATTGGTCTCAAAAGGTAATTTTAGAGTTAGGATGAGCTTCATCATAATTTGTTAGTGTCCTGGTAGCATTTTGGTATTTCAAGTGTTTTAAGTTAGTTTAGTTGCGACGTATCGAATTTCGGGTCAAGAAGATCTTGAATTTGAATTTTGATAATTTCATTGAGTCCCAATGTCGAATTTAGTAGGGTTGCATATATAATTTATGTGCACGAGATTCTAACGAATCCTGAGGGTCTATTTCATGATTTTGTGCCTTGTTAAAATTACTGATATTTGGTGCCATAGTTTCTCTTCGCGTTTGCGACCTTGAGGTCCACGATCACAAAGTACACATCAGTTTGTTCTTTGCAATCGTGAAACTTGGCCCGCGATCGTGATGAGTATACTGTATGGTGTTTCATGATCACAAAGACCCTTGTTGTGATTGCGATGAGTATTTTTCCCCTGAATGGTTTCTAATTTAATAAATGTCGGGTTTAGCCATTTTCAACATTTGCAAGCTCAACTAGGCGAAATTTGAAGGTATTTTTTATGGAAAAGCTTATCACGCCCTGGGAGGGTACCCTTGGCGTGTATGACACTTGAATAACCATTGTTGATTCTCCAAGAGAACTACGTGGCCTCATTGTCAAATTATACTCAACAACGAAAGAAAGTGTTCAAGTAAATGACTGTCAATATATAAGGAATAATAGTCTATCTCAAATAAATCAAGACTAGTATGAAAGAGACTAACCTAAAGATATCCAAATCAACAATTCTAATCTAATCTATGAAGCCTCTATCTGAACTATCTAGATGGTACCATGACAGGCCATGGCTACCCCAATTGAAAGGAAATAACAATACTCAATAAAAGATAAAAGGGTTTCTCTGAATAGCAAGTAGGGCTCATCAAGTCTGAAAGTAGACTCTGGACTTCAACGATGCGTTTGCTGAAGACCTCTATCACCTATATCTGCATCATTAATGATGCAGGCCCAAAGGGATGTTAGTACATAAAATATACTAGTATGTAAAAGGTCTAAAGGAAACAAGTAAAGATCAAACACATATCAGTCAACTCGACTAAGGAATCAACTCAACAACTAATAACTCAACTCAATAAATCATGCAAGTTTAAGGTTTTAAATCATATTTTGAAAATAGACTTAGGTGTTATGCAACTCAAGTTAAAACATTGTATGCTCCATCAAGTGTTGCTTGAGAGTTTCTCTTAACTGACATCAAATCCCACCACCTTTAGTTTGGTGATACACAACGAAGGTGACGTCGTTGTCATGCCCGTCCAATACTTGCCAAGGTAAAGGACTATCGAACATCTCTTGGATCCAAAGTAAATGTCTATCATTTTGGAACATGAGTTGCCTGAAATAACAGTGCAACTATCCTATGTTGACAACATAGTTTACGGGTTATAGTAGTCACATACTCGCTCCCATATCAATGCTCAATACTCCTCCCAAGACTAAAACATGCTCATGCCAATCAACTCAATCTCATCTCTTTATAATTTCTTCAATCAAGCTCAACTCAATTATTCAACAACTTAAACAATCAGATCATCAATCATACATGTAGTCAAGACTCTAACTCAAACGGTCATTTAGACTTCACTCAATCATGTTCATCACATAATAAACGTAAGATACTCATTAGGTATGCACGTATATAGGTAATATGCTTCTCATGCTGAATCATGCTCAAGTTACTTAACTTGGAAAATCACAGTCATGATCTCAATTCAATCAGTACTACAAGGGTTATATATAGAGATGCAATTCAGAGTTTATAGTACCGAATGCAAATTTTATACACCGATCTCGTATGACCCGCATGTAACTCATCAATTCATTCATAATTATGCATGAAAACTCAGAACAAATGCAAGCAACTCAAAGATTAAGATTATGGAATTTTTAATACTCAACTCTTACATATAAACTCGACTTAATTAGACGAAAGGGCACGTGAACAGATTCACTCCAACTCTTTAGGAAGCCTTACATACCTAGAGTTTCGAAAAATGATCATCTCTTTGACAATCTTCAATCACTCACTCAGAATCCGAGTTTTTCTCCCTTCCTCGATGCTCTCTAGAATTGTAAGTGTTTAATGAGGAGCAATACCCTTAGAGTACTGAAAAAGGGTCTAAAATAAATTCAAAATATCGTATGTTTTAATTATAAAGGATAGGAAAATACGAAAATATCCCAGAACTACCAAATGGAACCACGAAACCTCATCTATAGGCCATTGTTCCACTTATAGGCCATAAGTGGCCTCTCGTAGAAAGGAGGTGTCCAAAATTTGAGTTATTGAAAATTGGACCTAAGGTCTACGAAATCACTTTCTACGGATCGTAGATTTAATGACAGGTAATCCTATTAATCATGGTTCAAGATAAAAAAATGTATTGTTCGAATCATCAAACCATGAAGCCCATTCTACAGCTCATGGATTGAAGTACGGTCCGTAGATGGACCTCAAACTTAGAAAAATTTTCCAAGTCACAAGGAAACTCACTAGGCCCTATCTATGGGTCGTGGAAGGACCTCCGTGATTTCCTCTAATGACTTTTTTTATTCAATTTCTCAGCTTTTCCTGGGCATCCTACTCAGACTAGGTGGAATAAATTAGAGGGTGTTACATTATCTCCCCCTTGGGATCATTCATCCTTGAATGAAGATCAATCTAGGAACCTAGTCAAGACACGAATCCTATCATGGACTCTAACAATCAACCAATTCACAATTCACTTATACAATCAATCAATCAAGTAATCAAGAAAGTAAATAATCAACAACTCAAATAGTTCATCACGTGGACTCTAGGACACTATCATCATTCAGACTCGGACTAGAAGGGAACTCAAAGAATAGGAATGAATCATTACCATCAACTCTCTTATCATCAACAGGCAGGAATAAATGTGGGTACCTAGCCTTTATATACTCTTCAACTTTCCAAGTGGTTTCCTCGACAAATTAATTTCTCCACAACATCTTGACGGAAGCAATCTCTTTGGTTCTCAACTTGCAAACCTGATGATCAAGGATTTAAATGGAAATCTCCTCATAGCTTAAGTTTTCCTTCACTTCAATATTCTCAACCGGCACAACCAACAATGGATCTCCCAAACACTTCTTAAGCATGAAAAAATGGAAGACTAGATGGATGACCACTACCTCTAGTGATAGCTCCAATTCATAAGCTACATTACCCACTCTCTTCAAAATTTTATAAGGACCAATATACCTCGGACTCAATTTACCTTTCTTCCCAAATCTCATCACACCCTTCATAGGTGACACTTTCAAATACACCCAATCGTTGACCTCAAACTCTAAGTATCTTCTCCTAATATCCATGTAGGATTTTTGTCGACTCTATGCAGTCTTTAATATTTATCTTATGATTTTTACCTTATCCATAGTTTTAAGAACCAAGTCTAACCCAATAAACTCTACCTCACCTACTTGGAACCAACCAATCGATGATCTATATCTCCTCTCATAAAGTGCCTCATATGGAGTCATCTGAATGCTTGGATGGAAATTATTATTGTAGGTGAACTCAATTAGAGGCAAATTGTCATCCCAATTACCTTTGAAGTCAACGACTCAGGCTCTCAACATATCCTCCAAGGTTTGAATTATGTACTCTGCCTGGCCATCAGTCTATGGGTGAAAAGAAGTGTTAAGGTTCACCTTCCAACCTAAGACTTTCCAGAAAGATCTCCAAAGCTGAGTAGTGAATTGAGCTCCTATACTTGAGATGATAGACAAGGGGACTCCATGCAATCTATAAATATCTCTTATATATAATCGGGCATAATCCTCCATGATGTCAGTTATCTTTATTGCCAAGAAGTGCATCGATTTTGTCATCGTATCAACTATCACCTAAATTGAGTCATGTTGTCTGCAGGACCTCGGTAAGCCTGTGTTGAGGTCCATGTTGATCATATCCCACATCTATTCTAGAATTTTAAAGTTTTGAGCTACTCCACATAGCCTTTGATGCTCAACTTTAACTTATTGGCAATTCGGGCACTTGGAAATAAACTCAACAATGTCTCTTATCATCCCATTCCACCAATAGACTTGCTCGAATAGATCGAATATCTAGAGTTGTGAGCTTCTACCATGATTCTCCTGTGTATACTATCAACATTTGAAACACACAATCCGCCTTGATATCTCAATACTCTATCTCCCCCTCTGGAAAATTCTATCACCTTCTGCTTATTTACATCTGCCTTTAATTGTAGTAATATAGGGTTTTGGTCTTGCTTCTCATTCACCTCCACTACTAGAGATAATACAGACCCATTGTGAGAGGGAACTTCACCTTCACCGGATTTATCTAGTTGAACTCCTAATTGTGCCAATCTGTGAACCTCTCTAGCAATCTTTCTTCTCTTCTTCCATATGAATGTGCTCCCCATAGACAACCTGCTAAGAGCATCAACAACTACGTTAGCTTTACCTGGATGGTAGAGGATGCTCATGTCGTAGTCCTTGAGCAATTTCAGATATCTCCTCTACATCAAATTAAGCTCCTTTTGGGTGAAAACATATTGCAAGATTTTATGGTCTGTGAATACATCAACATGTGCTCCATATAAGTAGTTGTGCCATAGCTTGAGAGAAAATACCACTGCTGCCAATTCCAAGTCATGCGTGGGATAATTTTTCTCATGCACCTTGAGTTGTCTTGAAGCATAAACAACAACTTTACCCTTCTGCATCAATACACATACAAATCCTACTCTCGAGGCATCATAATAAAGAATAAATCCATTAGTTCCTTTGGGCAAGGTCAACACTGGGGCAGTGGTCAACCTTGTTTTCAACTCTTGAAAACTCCTCTCACACTCATTGAACCATTGAAACTTGACCTTCTTCTGAGTCATCCTAGTCAATGGTGCGAATAGTGAAGAAAATTCTTCAATAAATTTGTGATAGTAGCCAGCCAAACCCAAGAATTTCCTTATGTTAGTCAAAAAGGTTGGTCTAGGCCAATACTTAATCACCTCAATCTTTTGAGTGTCCACTAGTATACCATCACTCAAAACTATATGGCCTAGAAATGACACAGATTTGAGCTAGAACTCGCACTTTGAAAACTTAGCATACAACTCATTATCCTTGAGTGTCTGTAAAGCAATCCTGGGGTGATTAGCATGTTCTTACTCATCTCCAGAATACACCAAAATATCGTTGATGAACATAATCACGAACATATCGAAGTACTATCTGAATACTCTGTTTATCAAGTCCATGAAAGTTGCTGGTGCATTTGTCAACCCAAAGGACATTACTAAAAACTCAAAATGACTATATCGGGTTTGAAAAGCCATTTTTGGGATGCCACATTCTCTCACTTTTAATTGCTATAGCCTGATCTGAGGTCTATTTTAGAGAAAATAGTGGCACCCTGAAGTTGGTCAAACAAGTCGTCGATCCTTGGAAGGAGATATTTATTTTTGACAATTACCTTATTCAACTAGTGATAGTCAATACACATTCTGAAGGAACCATCTTTTTTTCTCACGAATAGAACTAGAGAACCCCATGGAGAGACCCTAGGCCTAATAAATCTCTTCTCGAGTAAATCTTTTAACTACTTCTTCAACTCAGCAGGGGCCATTCTATATGAAAAAATAGAGATAGGCTGAGAATTAGGTCGAACATCAATCCTAATGTCGATCTCCCTATCAGGAGGGACTCTAGGAAAATTCTCAAGAAACACTTCGGGAAACTCATTCACAATTGGAACTAAATCAAGGGTAGGACGCTCAACATCATTATACTTAACTTGCGCGAGGTGATAAATACATCCCTTAGAGATTAGCTTCCGACCCTCGGGTAGGAAATGGACTTACCCTTTGGCGCAATAGAATTACCCTTCTACTCTAGGACCGATTCATTTTACGAATTGGAATTTAACAATTTGGGTTCTACAATCAATGAAGGCATAGCAGGCGTGGAGCCAATCCATGCCAAGAATCACGTCTAAATCAACTATCTCCAACTCTATCAAATCAACAAGAGTATTCCTGTGATGGATGGACACTACACAATCTCTATAAACTCTTTTGGATAGAATAGACTCACCAATGGGAATGGAAATAGAAAAAGGTTCAAGCGCACACTCAGGAAGAATCCTAAATCTAACAACCACATATGGCATAAAAAACGACAGAGTTGAACCCGAATCAAGCAATGCATAACAATCAAAAGTAAAAAATCGAAGCATACTCATCACAATATTTCGTATAGCCTCTTGGTCTTGTCAGTTCCCCATTACATATAGATAGTTTATTCCATTGTCTGTCCCTGGTGCAGTACCTCTCTGATTACCTTTGGCTAATGGTGTTGTAGTAAAAGACTAGGCCTTATTGCTCCACATCAGACATTTCTTCTAGAAGTGACCCATCTGTCCATACTTAAAATAGTCATTCCCTCCCTCTCTACACTCTTCCAAATGCATCCTGCTATATTTTCCACAATGTGGCTTCCCTTTCGAACCAAAGGTAACACTAGCCTGAGACTGAGGACCTTGTGCTCTGGAGTTCTTGAAATGACCCAAAAAGTTCCTAAAAATGTGCTTCGGAAATTATCGGAAACTTGTTTTAGCTATATCTAAAAATCTATTTTGTTTTTCGAAAATCCAACTTCATATTCTTGCGTAGGGGGTCAAATTGAGTGGGAAATGAGTCTAACCCAAATTTTAGAGCAACCGTATCAAAA
>JBCEWC010011273.1:0-16848 GCA_038996855.1 Solanum aculeatissimum | reverse complement strand
ACATCTCCTACCATACAAAGCTTCAAATGGAGCCATACCAATGCTAGCATGGAAACTATTATTGTAGGCAAACTCAAGGAGAGGTAGATGATCATCCCAATTTCCTTTGAATTCCAACACACAAACCCTCAACATGTCCTCCAAGGTTTGGATCGTCCTTTCTTCTTGCCCATCGGTTTGAGGGTGGAATGTGGTGATCAACTTGACCTTCGTACCAAGTCCCTTCTGAAAAGACTTCCAAAAATGTGAAGTAAATTGAGTACCACGATTCGATATAATAGACCTCGGTATACCATGTAATCTCACTAACTCCCGAATATATACCTTGGCATACTCCTCGACACTATAAGTAGTCTTAACCGGTAAGAAGTAAGTTGACTTGGTCATCCTATTAACAACAACCCATATAGAATCCAAGTGTCTTCGAGTGCGGGGTAACCCAGCCACAAAATCCATGTTCACATCTTCCCACTTCCAAGTGGTAATTTTGATATCTTGGGTCAAACCATAAGGCCTTTGATGTTCCACCTCTACTTGTTGGCAATTAGGACATTCCGACACGAACTTGGCTATGTCCTTCTTCATTCCGTGCCACTAATACAACTCTCTCAAATCTCGATGCATTTTGGTAGATCCCGAATGATTAAAATATTGAGAATTATGAGCCTCTTTCATGATCATATCCTTTAGGCCATCATCATCCGGAACATACAATCAACCTTGGTACTGCAACACACCATCTCCCCCTTGGAAGAAAATCTCAATCTTTTCTTCGGAAACTAATATCTTCAATTCAATCAAGGAAGGATCTATGTATTGTTTTGCCTTAACATCAACCACTATTGACGACTCAGATTCGCCTTGAACAAAAATTCAACCATTTTCAGACTCGGCCAACCATACACCCAACCTTGCCAAACGGTGCACATCTTTCACTATCTCCTTTTCCCCTTCATCCACATGTGTCACACTTCCCATAGAGAGCCTACTAAGGGAATCCACTACAACATTAGCTTTTCTGGGGTGATAAAGAATGCTCATATCATAATCCTTGAGAAGTTCCAAACATCTCCTTTGCCTCAAATTAAGGTCTCTTTGGGTGAACACATATTGCAAACTCTTGTGATCGGTGAAGACATCCACATGAACCCCATACAAATAATGTCACAAAATTTTCAAAGCAAACACCACCGCCGCAAGAACACAACCCAAACCAATACGTGACACATCACAATATACCATAAACCCATCTAACCCATTTGACAAAGTCAAAATTAGAGCCGATGTAAGTCGATCCTTCAAGGTTTCGAAAGTTTTCTCATATTCATTTGACCACACAAATTTGGTCTTGTTTTGAGTCAACTTAGTCATTAGAGACACTATAGAGGAAAATCCTTCAACAAACCTTCTATAACAACCGGCCAAACCAAGGAATCTTTTAATATTCAAAGGAGTCAACGGTCTAGGCCAATCCTTCACCGCTTCTGTTTTCTTAGGGTCAACCTTGATGCCATCGCCAGACACCATGTAACCAAGGAAAGAAACTTCTCCCAACCAAAAGTCACACTTGCTAAACTTGGCATACAATTGCTTCTCTCTCAAGGTTTGAAGAACCATCCTCAAGTGATCCATATGCTCCCGCCCACTTCGGGACTAAACCAAGATGTCATCAATAAAGACCACCACAAAATTATCAAGGAACATATTGGACACCCTATTCATAAGATCCATAAACAACACCGAAGCATTGGTCAACCCAAACGACATCATTACAAACTCAAAGTGACCATAACGAATCCGAAGGGCCATCTTGGGGATGTCACACTCCTTCACCTTCAATTGGTGATAACTCGAATGAAGATCTATTTTAGAGAAATGAGTAGCTCCTTGAAATTGGTCAAACAAATAATCAATCCTTGGCAACGGGTAACTATTCTTCACGGTCACCTTATTCATTTGCCAATAGTCAATACACATTCGGAGAGACCCATCCTTCTTCCTCACAAACAACACGGGAGTACCCCAAGGTGAAATGCTCAGCCTAATATAACCCTTTTCTAACAAATCTTTCAATTCCTTCAACTCCGCCGGGGCCATACAATAAGGAGGAATAGAAATAGGTTGTGTATCCAAGAGGAGATATATACTGAAATCCACTTCTCTATCGGGAGGAATACCGGGAAAGTCCTCGGGAAACATGTCAAGAAACTCATTAACCACCGGAATCGATTCAAGCTTAGGTGACTCACCCTCCACATCTCTAACTCGCACGATGTGATAAATGCACCCCTTACAAATTATTTTCCAGGCTTTGAGGTAGAAAATAAACAAACCCTTAACCACGGAATCACTACCTTTCCACTCCAACACGGGTTCATTAGGAACTTGGAATTTAACTTTCCTAGTTCTATAATCAACCGAGGCATACGATACATGCAACCAATATATCCATAGGATAACATCAAAGTCATACATCTCAAGTTCTACAAGGTCACCAGGGAACACTTATGCAACACAGAGACAGGACAACCACGGTACAGTTCCTGGGCAATAATAGACTCACCCAAAGGAGTATACACCGAATAAGGTTCCCTTAGAGTTTTAGGACTTAGACCAAATTTAACAACCAACAGAGGAGTCACAAAAGATAAATTTACACCTGGATCAAGTAAAGGAGAAGCATCAAAATCAAAGATTTTTAACATACCAGTCACCACGTTCGGAGCTTCCTCCACCTCTTGCTGGGCATGAAGAGAATAAATTTGGTTATTTCTGGGAGCACCACTGACCGGAGCCTTTGGTTTCCCCTAATCACTGGGAGCCGCTTGATCCTTCTTCACATTCTTTGGATAATTAGATATCTTATGGTCCAAACTACCACACTCATAGCAATCACCTGTAACTCTCCTACATTCACCCACGTGACTACCACCACATTGGCCACAACGGGGAAACCAGGGACTACCCCCAACTTGTGCCTTAGGAGGAGGCACCCTTGGGTTAGCAACCCTCATATTTGAACCTTGGGCTTGATGAAATCAGCCAAACCCACGATCCCTCTTTGAATTGGAGAACCCATCATCAAGTCGGGCCCTCTTAGCTTCATTCACTCTCCTTTCCTTAAGATTTTTTGCTCTCAATTTTCTCGACATAAGTCATATGTCTTGAGATGTCCATATCTCGAATAAGCATAGTCGTGTGATATTCTTTCACCACTAAATCCGAGACACCCGAAATAAACTTATGCATTCTTTCCCATGGTTCAGATACAAGCATGGGGGCATATTTAAAGAGCTTAGTAAATTTGAGAGAATAATCTCTCACATTTATACCACCCTGTCGAAGATTGATGAACTCAGTTATTTTGGCCTCTCTAAGCTCAAGAGGAAAGAACCGGTCAAGGAAGACCATTTGGAACTCTTCCCACCAAACCTTGACATCAATCATCCTCTCAACTAGCCACTGGTTATACCACACCTGGGCAATATCTTTTAATTGATATGCAGCTAACTCAACCTTCTCCTCATAACTAACACCTATAATGGTCAACCCCTTAGTGAGTTCATCAATGAACTCTTGAGCATCCTCGTCCACTTTTGAGCCAAAGAACTTTGGAGGGTTTATCCGGGTGTAATCTCTCACCCTAGAGGCTAGAGTACCAAAAATTGTACGATTAGCTGGCCGGACTTGGTTAGCTACTGCTTGGGCCAACATACACACCACATTCCTAAATTCTACATGAGACACTTGCCCCTCTACCGGTTCCCGAGGGGCTTGTTCCTTAACTTCTGGGGCTTGACGGGGGAAGGGAGCCCTTCTGGGAGCTATATTCTGAAAGAGTGACAAGAATACCAAGAGTTTAGGGAATTAATCGTAACAACTCACACCACGACATAGAGAAATAATGAAATGAGACAAATTCCTAAAACATCATCATAGCCTTCCATTCATAGGTATGGCACGCATCACACCCATGAACAAGACACTAATCGACGCGTCATGTTGGACTCCGAGGATCATTCACAAACCTAAGGCTCTGATACCATCTTTTTCACAACTCGAAAGTGGAGCCTAGATGTGACATGGAAAAGGAGAACTTGAAATTCCACAATCAAGCCATCATAGCATCATCACTCACATCAGCGATTCAGAAGAGCAAAAAAAGTAAACATATAGCACATATTTCTATGGAAATGGGGCTTTTGACTCAAGCTATGGGGATGTTGCCGGATGTGGGATGAACATAGATCACATAACACATAACACGTATTTCTAAGGGTCGGGTAAGTAGGACTCAAGCTATAGGGGCATACCGGGTTAAGGGACTTTCCACATAGGCACATTCCTAAATTTACAAACACAATACATATTTATAAGCATAATTGGAGCATCATTCCCATAATCAAATCTCATTACTCATAATATCTCAATAAACATAATACAACATGCAAGGGATTTACATGTCTAACATAGCCTCTACATAAGATAGAGCGGGGCCTCGACATAATTCGGGCTCAACCTCATGTCATAATACAAGAAAGATAGAAAGTAGTTATTTCCCTTGAACAAAAGGGCTCACCACAATCAAATAGCTTCAAAGATATCACTCGTAGTCCAATCGGAGATAGAGGCCATCACCGGTCCCTACATGGTAGAACATATACACAAAGGGTATGGGTTAGCACATAATATGCACTATGTATGAGGGCATGCAATGCATATGACATAATAATATGTCCAAGGAAGATGACAAGGGGACAAGTGATACGAAAGGAATGCACTTAGCCAAAACATAGTATATCATAATAATATGCCATTCCATGATGCATGAAATACAACCTACGAATCATATCATAGTGGGGATGTGGTCTCAACATGACAACAGAGGGAACCCGAGCGAGCTACTACTTGGATTAGAACTACTTGTCAGGTAGATCCCTAGTCAACCCTAAAAAAGGGATACATAACAAGTCAATTCCATCATGGGAGATATCCCATGCTGGTACATGGTTTGACGAAAAATAGTATGGGCCTTTGGAGATAGTCCATCCTGACTCTTATCCCTCGATGCTAAGCCTCATCCCACGGTAATACATATATACATGTAAGCTTTTCAAAATGGAGGGTTGACATTCTTTCAAAACCATGCATAATTAGGCAAACCATGTCATTATCAAAACCATATCCATACTTAGGATAACAGACCAATAAGAATTTCCAAACCATTCCCATATCAATGAAATAGGAGTAGCTCATCTACATAACTTATCATATCAGGCCTTCATAACATATCAAAATGGTGCAAGCACCCAGAATACTCAAAGATCCATAACAAGAGACTATGTGATCACAGGTCTTAACATATCATATCATAACAAGAGGGCCATGCCCTTAACAAGAATTTCATCACAACCATACTTCGATGCATATGCCATTAATGAGGAATCAAGTACATGGGTAATGGAGTTTCAAACCTTAAACTCATAATTCAATAGATAATTCAACATAATTCATAAGAAAATCCCAATTCAAAGAATAATGCAATTTACCTATGGCTATTAAACTATCAAAGGGACATGCACTTTAGACCTTCAAGAGTTTCAATGCACTTCATGAATTTCTAGCTTAAATCAATTTTAAATCACCTAATTTCTACAGCCCACAACTCAATTTAATTAAATACATCAAAATTTAAAGAACCCATAATTAAATAAAAGCTTAAATTCATAATTTTAAGTTAAGGGTTCTTGGGTCTTCATGGATGAAAGGGGATCCATGAATAAATATCACATGCCTTGAGATTAGCCAAGAGAATTGGATGATTTGGCAAGAAAGATGATTTTCCCCATATTTCTTCAACATTTTATCAATGAAGGTCAAGAGGATTGAGAGAATTTTGGTGAGATTGAAGAGTGTTTTTTTTTAATTTTTTAAGACCCTAAGTAGGGTCAAGGGCTAAGAAACACCCCCAAGTTATAACAAATAAATTCAAACATCAAAGTACATGGAGGAGGACATAAACCTTACCTCCTCCCTGAGATGGTACTCTTTGACAATCTGAAGAAGACCAATCATGAGACCCTAAGATAATTGAGCATCCAAGAAAGGCCTAAGAGAGGACTCCTCTCATTACAACATTCTAGGAAAGCAATAAACAAGGGAGACTCTCCCCTTACAATAAGCAAAAGATCGTACTATCATACTCCTGGGTCAGCAAGAGGTCTTTTGTCTTGAGCTGGAACAGTCAAGGTGGCTTCCTCATCCTCTTTAGTTGCTTCCTCCTGAATGACACTATTTTCATCTTGTCCATCCTTAAGTGTGCTCTAAGTGTTTTAGAATGAATAAAAGGGGATTAGGGTTTGATTTGGGGGCTTTGGGAGACTTTAGAAAAACTAAAAAGGGCATAGGATTAAACAAAATTACGAATTAATCATTAATAAAATGGACTAGATCACAGAAGCAGTGCCTCACAAAAGGCTGCCAGGTGTCGTCTACAGGTTCATGGACCGTGAACCTGTCCATGAGACTTCACTTGGTCTCGACTTCGGCTTGAAATCTCGGGGGTCTTTCTGGACCAACTCACAAGGGGCCTCACAGACCGTGTAGCCGCACACAGACTGTGTACTGGTCCGTGGAGCATCACTTGGTCTGGAGTCCAGCCCCGAGCCTTGGCCAAATCTCTAGATCACTTCACGGGGCCCTTCACGAACTGTGAAGTGGTCCGTGAAGTTCCACTTGGTCCGGGCCTGGTCCAAGCTTCAGGGGAGCTCACTAGATCAACTCACGGGACACACCACGGACCATGAACCACCAAATGGTCCGTGGTCCCTCACATGGACTCCATCCCGAATCCTTTTCCTGCATACTTCCAAATACAAGCAGTCTCACTGCAAAGGCCATAACTTCCACATCCAAACTCCAAATTGAGTGAAACAAGTTACGTTGCAAAGATAACTCAAAGAATTTCAATTTGATATATGAAAGCCCACACAGTGTATCTCATACCAAGAGATATGGCTTTTCAAAGTCCATGCTGTCTAACCATCCTTACAATCCTCCACCAAAGCCAATACTTTGAATCCGACCACTTAAATGCAACCCATGACTACAAAAATTCAACCATGACAAGTTAAACACTAACCCTGACCTACCATTATGAAGTTTAAAAATTTTTGGGTCGTTACATCTTCCAATTGCTCCTTCAATTCCTTTAATTCAGTCGGAGCCATTCGATAGGGAGGAATAGAGATGGGCTTGGTGCCTGGCTCCACATCAATAGCAAAGTCTATATCACGATCAAGAGCAACACCTAGAAAATTTTTAGGGAAGACATCCATAAACTCTCTAAAAACCTTGGTGTCCTCCAAAGATTGAGACTCTTGAGCGATAGCCCGAACATAACCCAAATAACCTAAGAATCCCTTCTCCTTCATCCGACAAACATGCATATAAGATATAACTCCCTTAGGATAGGAGCTAGGTGGTCCGGTCCACATCAACTGAGGTAACTCTAGAAAAGATAAAGTCACATCTTCACATGGCAATCAAGAAAAACATAATGAGGTGATAACCAATCCATACCCAATAACATATCAAAGTCTACCATATTTAACAATATCAAGTCAGCAATAGTATCACTCCTCAGAAAGGACGAAACATATCCTCGATACACTCAATTCACCACTAAAGATTCACCTACTAGGGTGGAAACATATATAGGCTTGACGAGCGGCTCATACATAGTATCAATATCCAAAGAAAAATAAGTCGACACATAAGAATAAGTAAAGCCTGGATCAAATAAAACTCAAGTTGAATAATGGTATACTAGAATCATACCTGTGATGACTGCATCAGAAACCTCTGCTTCAGATCTATCCAGAATAACATAGGAAACTCTATGGCCACCATAAATCTATGGGCTTCCACGAGCTCCACCTGTCACACTGCCATGGCCTCCTTTGGTACCTCCCGTCATGCCTGAGAGGTGTCTCTAACTACTAGTTCTAGGGCTGGATAGGCTAGCTGGAACCCTAAAGCCTGAGTGGGAAAAATATGTTGTAGGCAACGATTGGCGAAGTGTCCAACCCTATCACAAACATAACAAACTCTAGAATCCCATCCCTGAGATGACTGTGTCAGGGAACCACTACGTTTGACCGAACTAAGAAAATTATCAAAGCCTGTTTGAGTAGACCTAGACCTGCAATATTTTTCGATGCTAGAAGAGTTGCTTGAATTACCCAGTCTTGATGGTCCTGCCTTTGAAACTCTTTATCCCGGGGCGGGTGACCACTAAACTATCCATGATGACCGAACCGCTTCCTCCACCCAGTCTACCATGTTGAATACACTCTATCATTTGAGCATGATCAATAACACTTTAAAATGTTTCTCCAGCTAGAACTAAGAAAGTTGTAGCCTCCTGAAGATACCCTACCAATCCCTTGGCAAAGAATCAAATTCTCTCAAACTCAGTGGGGATTCTAGATAATGCATACCTGGACAATGCGTGAAATCTGGCCTCATAGTCTAACAATGCCATAGAACCTTGTTAAATCCTATCAAATTCATAACGATGACTATCCTGAAGACTTTATGGCTCGAAACTCTAAAAACATATCACTGTAAAATGCTCCTAAGTCATGACTAGAGATCCACCAGGTCGATGAGCCACAATTGACCTCCATGACTCCTTGGTGGGGCCGGTAAGCTAATAACTAGTATAAGAAATTTCATGTAACTCCAAGATTGCCAAATTACATAGTCGATCCTGACACTCTAAAAAAAATCATAAGCTCTATCACTCGAGGTGCCATCAAATCTCGAAGGAGCTAGTCGAACAAATCTGTCGAAACTCTTCTGCTTAGTTGAGGACATAGTTGGACTAGAAGTAGATGGTGACACTATAAATAAGGATGCTTCAATAGATGGAACAACTTCCAAACTTTGAATTATGCACTTGCACTCGACTGAGGTGTTTGAAGTTGCATCACAACTGCCACTTAAGGATCTGTTGGGCTTGGAGAAAGACTAACATGGACCAAAACCGGCTCTATTGGGACTATAGCAGGATCAATTGGTGCTACAGAAATTGGTACCTCGACTATAGTCGTGGCTAAAGGAGCTCCCACTAATCTAGCCAATAACCTCAATAGGAACTCCACAAGTAAGGGTGTAGGGGCTAGAACTGAGGATGGAGGAATAGGATTTGTAGGTACCTATGGATCATATCAGGCTCTAGAGAAGCTGACCTCGACTGACCTTTGGGTGGAGCTGCCCCTGTAGTAAGTCCTCAACCTCTTTCCCTATCTCGAACTCTGCCTCGACCATGATTTGGAGCCACATCAGTGAACTTGGTCTCTCCCATAGATTTTTAGGATCTCATAATCAACATCTGTGCAAAAGGAGTAGATTAGACTCTTTCGAAGTGTGTAATACAAAGAAATGAATGAATCAAAAGAAAGACATGAAAGTTTCCCTAAAGAGTATCCTGTAGCCTCTCGAAGATGGGTGTGCACATCTACACACTGATCCATGAGTCTCTACTAGACACATTGATCTTGATTCACGAGCCCAACAAACCTATAGCTCTGATACTAAAATTTTCACGACCCAAAATGGGACACGACTATAGAAAATTGAAATAAGGTGGAAACCAACACAATATAATGACAAATATTCCAAAACTGAGAGTCACGAGTACAAGAGCATCTATAACAGTACAGAAGAGTAAATACAACTATCTCAAATGAAATTCAAGTCTGTCTCAAAATGAAATATAAGGATGTCTTATAATAATTGATAAATAGTTTGAGAGAACAAATATAAAAAGGGAACCCAAAGATCTACGATGACTCGAAGTCTGAGCCTCACCACTGAGATTTGGATATTATAAATAATACTCAGGTGGATGATCAACTATCCTATGTTGAACCCTGTGGTTGATATGTATAGAGAAAATAAAGTAGGGGTGAGTACATCGAAATGTACCTAGTAGGTTCAACCTACTAGGTAAGAGAAATTGAGCAAGTATGTAATAATGAAGAATCTTACACCTGCATCAAAAAGGTTAGTACATAATAATAATATACCAAAAGAACTGTAAGGTCTCCACATATACAGTATTACAACGCTATAGGCAATAATCACATAATATATGAAATGCCATCAAGTCATGCATCAAGTGTCTCGTGATCTTGCCACCTACTTATAGTCAAGGGTGTTACAATGTCTCATCCTTGCCACCTACTCGTGGTCAAGGGATTATATAGAGTAGATATCACCCTTGCCTCCTACTCGTGGTCATTGGTATAACTATTGAGCATATTACCCTTGCTTTCTACTCAGGTCAAGGGGTGGCACGATGCAACATGATTCAAATACAAGACAATGCTTACCACTCAAACATGCGTATGAGCATAATAAAATCTTAATGAGAATAATACATTATAAGTCTCATAAGGCATGAAATATAATATCAAGTATCACCATCTATCACAATATCTTAACACGACATAACCATTTCAATCATTAGACATACCAAATATATATATATATATATATACCGGACCTCACTCGTCCTTACAATATAAATCCATCATCAATACACCCAGCTAACAAGTATATCACAAGTATCAAACCTTACTCATCCCCAAGATACATCTACATCATAATAAGTTTCAAAAGTCATATTAATATGAATACCAAACCCTACTCATCTTAACAATTATATAGGCATTATAATAACATCCAAACATCAAGTATAACCCGAAAAACATAGATCGTATTTATCCAGAAGGTATGTGTATAGTCATTAAAGTGTCCCATTAACCATCAAATTACCAACATATTTTCCAAACCATTGTTACAATCCTCAATTTATCATGATAATATTTTACAGGATCTCAATCCACAAGTATCCATCTCAGATTAACAGTAGTATTAACTTACCTATAATTTGACTTAACTGGCATCACATTTCTATCAATATCTAATCTTATCAATATAATTACTCATAAATCAGTCTAGATCTCACAATTACCACATATACATGATCAATAACTAAAATTCAATCCCAACAAAATTAGCAAAACCTACCTCAATGTCAAAACCATACTCGGACAAGCTTTCAATTAACTCAAGCCTCCAAACGATTCTTAAATCGACCAATCACTACCAAAATAAGATACTATGCATCAAAAGGAGCATTTTGATACAAATATTTGCATGGTTTAGGCTTAGAGGAAAAATGGTCAATTTTAGGGCTAAAATTTGATGTTTCCAAATTTGAAAATTGACTTTAAAATCGAGTTCTACATGAAAAAAGGAGTTCATTGATTAAAATCCCACTAAAATCAAGCTTAAATTGAATGAGAAATCACCATTCAAAGTTTAAAATTCATAGTCTTAAAATTTGCAATTTTTGACATTGAAAATCATGCATTTTAGGATGAAATCAAGTTAAATCTTAGGAAAATGATAAATATAATGTCAAAAACACTTACCCAGTAAAATCCTTCTAAACTCTTCTTCGAAAATCGCCCAAAAAGCTTGACAAGTTTGAAATAGATTAAAAATGGTGTCTCTAAGGTTTTGATCAATTAGTCATAAAACGTTCTTTTTGAATGCAGTTCGGGTCGCGCAAACACGGAGTTGACTATTAAATATACCTCCGCAATCGCGGAGACCAACCCCTGAATGCGGAGAACAAATAAGAGGGGGGCCACTCATGCACACGTGCACTTCACAAATATGGACCAACCCTCCGCGAATGGAAATATTATCCTCACCAAACCTCTACAAACATGGAGAAAGAAATGCCTTGCACTAGAAATAGCAAAACCCAACAACCAAGTCAAAACTCTCTACTCGGAATAGACCCCCAAAACTCATTTGAACTCAAAATTACATAAACTTTATATGTATCCATATAAGAAATAGAGATCCAAACTCAATAGAACTATTAGAAATCAATATCCAGGCCTCCTCACAAAATTTACCAATCCGACTTGATAAAATTAGTTTAAAACCCAAAATACCAAAACTACTCTCAACAACTTCATGAATTATTCTAAGACCATTTCTAGCATTAGTTTCATGATTCGAAACTACTAGAACTATCAGAATTCAGATCTAAGCTTCTAAAGTTTGAATGTTGACCAAAGTCAAACTTTGGTTCCAGAAACAACTAAAAGCACAACTTTGGGCCTAAAAACTTCTCGTTCTGTAACTTCCTGTAGTTCAATTTCAACATTTTGAAACTAATGAGAATTATGGATCCTTGATCTAACACTAGAAAATAAAAATTATATAAAAACTCACATTTTCAATAACTTAAGCTTCCAAAAAGTGCCAAAACTCATATTTACCATTTTAAAACTGTAGAGTTTAGTTTCAATCATTCAAATAGTTTAAAATCGTCCCAAAGTAACTTATGAAAGGAAAAAGTTGTAATTTTCACAAATACGACAAGAAAAACCAATTAGGGCATTACAAATGGATATCTTATGGATTATGACTTATATAGAGCAAATTGAAGATGAGAAGCTGAGAAAGAAAGCAAAAGAGTCTAAGAAGGCTCGAATTAAGGATAGGTCATTTTTGATATTGATTTTATGCCTAAGTTTCACAAGGATGGGGTGTTTGGCTCTAAGTATCAAGGTGAGGTTGTTGACAGTGAAGCTTCTCCTACATGCCACAAGTGTGGAAGATACCATCCAGGAGATTGTTTGGCCGGTTTGAGTGCATATTTCAGGTGTGGTGTGATGGATCATAAGTTGAGGCATTGTCCATGGGTTACTAACAATGATAAGGATAAACTTCTATGATTTCAATATGACCCCTATAATGGTCCCTAAACTTATTATGGTATTTCACTTGATACGTTAGGAATTCTCCTTACGTTGTAATGATATTTGTGTAAATTGGTTTCTTGTCCATGGTGCTATTGTTGATAGTTCGACGTAAGTGGTTAAGTTGGATGTTGTTGAACACGGTAGTTTCATGTTCGTCCTCATGAATAATTTATTTTAGTATTGACTTGTTAATTGTTGTGCATGCATGTTCATGGAGTAGGATTTGATTAAAGTTCGATATGGAATTGTTTGAATATGTTACTTATTTTTTTAAAATAATGTTCATTGCGAAAGACTTTGAAATTTGCATGGAAACAATATTCAACTTATATTTTTGCATTAATGATGACTTGATAAATTCTATTCCACTCAATTCATGCAAACTCTATTCACATTTTAGGATGAATTTTCCAAAGGGGGAGATATTGTAATTCCCTAAATCTCAAACCAACACTTGAGTCATTCTTCGTGCACATATGGGTTGAATTTGGTGACTACTAATGTGGTTGGTTTAATTTCTAGTTGTTTAAGGATGATTACATGTGGTTTGGGGTCATAGGGCATCTCTTACATCGAGCCAAGACCAAAGGATTTCAATTGCCTAAGTTTTGATGTGAATTCGTATAAGGGTCAACTTGAAATGGTCATATCGTTTAGCATGAAATGACTTAGGTGACCCACTATATATCAAATTGTAGGTCTTTGAATTATATTTCTAATTCATATGATTTCACCTCATTCTGACTTTGGAGTAAAAGGTTATGACCAGTTTACTGAAGCCTATTTGGACGGTCAAAAATGGCGACAGTAAATTTGACCGCCTAATGCATTTGGCACATCGCCGAATAAGTCATTGAATCTCTGAATAAGTCATCGAATCACTCCAAAAAGTTACAAAAATAGTAAAAAATGGCGGTCTAAAGGTCCCATTCGCCGTACTGCCAAATGGTTTTGCGATGGGACCTTTGGATCGCCAATTTTGCCGACGGGACACTTTAAAACATCATTTAAAAACCATTTGACGATATTAATACTTTTTGAAGATAGGGTATCGACTCAATATACTATCTTACACTCTTGTAAGCCACTTTATCCCTAATCCTTTCCTAAATCCTCCCCAAAATCCTACATTCAATCTCAATTTTATGAAGAGATTTTGTTGGAATTCAAGAACTCAAGTGAATACCCAAGCCTTCCTCAAGTTTACTTCAAGAAATCTCAAGATTAAGGCATACGGGTTTTTCATCCATGTGTCCTTCCACCCATAGAGCCCCAAAACCTTTTCTACAAATTTCTCTAAGATTAATGGTTGATTTCTTATGCGTATTTCTTATTACTCCTATTGTGCATGAGATATGTCGAGATTTATCATCTAATGAGTTGAATTTCATGATTTCATTTCATGGGTTTTCTATTATGAGTTATTTTATGATATTCAAAGCTATGAATGTTTTGCTACCATGAGATATTATGAAGTTGATGATTTTATGAGACGAGTTTCATGTTTCCATGTGTAAGTTTGAAATATGATATGTATGATTTTGGTGGGATTTTTAAGAATGATTTAAACCAATGATTTTCATTTGATGTCTTGAAGTATGATTTCAAAATAATGAGGGTTCAATCATATGCTATGAAAGTTTATGGAAGGTTATGGATTTTAAGATGGATTTTATGATATCCAAATTAAGGGTTTTACTATTATGATTATGGGTTGTTTTGAATGGTTCCCAAATGATCATGTTTTACTTCATTCATGTCCCATAATCTTAAATTTCTTGATTTTAAGTCTATATGCATAAAAACCTTCAAAATTTGGAATTTAGGCTATATGATGGGATCTCATGTATGATAAAAATGGTTTGCTACGTGCTCGTAGGTTCATAAATATTATGAATGTTAAGTGCTTGTACCAATGTTTATGAAAAGTTATTAAATGATATTTTAAAGTGTCCCATCGACAAATCAGTGGTCCAGATGTCCTATCGCCGATTCATTAGACCGTACACCAAATGAGACCTTTAGAACACCCTTTTTGATAGTTTTTAAAATATTTTGGAGAAATTCAAGGACTTATTCGGCGAGGTGCCAAATGCATTACGCGGTCAAACTGACCGTCACCCTTTTTGACAGCCCATATAGGCTTCAGTAAAATGCTAATAATTTTTAACTTCGAACTCGGAATGAGGTGAAATTAGATATGTTGGAAATCTAATTCAAAGGCCTATAATCTAATAGGTAGTGGGTCACCTAAGTCATTACATTCTAAGATATATGCCCATTTGAAATTGACCCTTATATGAATTCACATCGAAACTTGGACAATTGGAATCCTTGGTCTTGGCTCGATCTAAGCGATGTCCTATGATCCCAAGCCATATGTAATCATCCTTGAATACCTAGAAATTGATCTCACGATATTAGAAGTCACATAATTGATCCCATATTCGCACAAAGAATGGTTCGGGTCTGGGTTTGTGATCTAGGGCATTACAATATTCATGAAAAATCATAGTTTAAATCATAGAAAATTAGGGGAAGGTATGGGTCCATAGAAAATTGAAGTTAAAATCATGAAATTAAATTAAAATCAATTGAGATCAATGCAAGTGAACTAAAATTGAATAATTAGTAAAGGAGACCATAACAATTCAATAAGCCCTAATTATCATATACTTGAAATCACTTGAAATTAATTGAAAATAAAAAGGTTCATGTAATTCATCATAATCCATGCATAATTAAGTAAATAAATCATGTAATAATCATAATTCAAGCATTTGCAATAAAATCATGACAATTCATAAAAATCCATGCTTGAACTTAATTAATAAGGAGATTTTTAATTCAACTCCATAGATAGATTGAATCTATGGATCAAGCCCTAATTACCTCAAGTGATAAACCTTAGAAATCTAGGTTACTTGACCTTGAAACCCTAATAAAAATCTTGGAACACTTAGCTTCAATGGAGGAAATCCTTCGAGAGAGAAAGGCTTGAAATTTTTGAGTGATTTGAAGAGTGAATGAGTTAGAATGAGAAAAAAGGTAGTTTTAATAGAATTAAGTTGGTTAACGGTGGTTACTAAGGGTCCAATGATGTAGTTTAGGGGTCAAACGAGGTTAAAATGACCAAAAAGTCCTTTATTAAAATTCTATCGGACCCATCCACAAGCTCAATCTACGAGTCATAGATCGAAGTATGGCTCGTACTTTTGGGGTTTTATCCCATTGAAATTTGTTTTTGAAAATAGTCTTCGAACTCACTTTACAATACCTATACGATTACTCATACTTTCTTTTATGAGTCGTACTTGCCCATCGTAAAAGGGCGTTCCAGGCTTGGAATTATTTCACCTTACTGGCGCCATCTATGATCAATTTTATGATCTATAAAATGGACTATGATCCGTAAGGACCCCCTTATGGTTCCCATCCATACTTAGTAAACTTTCAGGTTCCCAAGTTCCTACTTATGACTCACATTTATGGGCCATGATTACAACTACTAGTAATACCATGGCCTTCGTACATTAACTTCCAAGTTAAAAAAATTTCACCATGTCCTAGATTGTCACGACCCGGATAGGAGCCTAGATGTGACATGGTGAAAGAGGATCCGAAGACCCTCGATCAAGGCATCATAGCATCATTACACACATCATCAATTCGGAAGCGTGAAAGCAAATAACATAGCACGTAAGTTCTAAGGACTTGGGGACTAGAGACCCAAACTATGGAGGCAATTACGGGGATGGGATAAGCATGCTTGCACATAACACATAGCGTTAATCTCTAAGGGTAAGAGAGAAAATAAGATTTCAACTATGGGGCACTCGGGGGTTGTGGGACTTTTCCACATAAGCACGTAGTCGATTAATCCCCAACATGCATAACATGGACATGATAGATAGCAATCCTCGTAATCAAGACTAATAGACCAAATTCCCATAAGCATAATAAGAGAGAGAAACATGATCATAACCCAAGC
>JBCEWC010011272.1:0-16851 GCA_038996855.1 Solanum aculeatissimum | reverse complement strand
TTATTTTTATTGTTGAAGGACCTAAAGAAGTGGTCCACTTAAAGTTTTAGCTTAGAGCATGAGGTAAAATGTCATGTCTTATTGGTCAAAGGTATCAACATAGTTTTCCTATTCCATTTTAGTTTTATATTTTACGCATTATAAATAAGTTTTTAGGTTATTTTTCAAGGAGTTTTTCAGCAGTCACGAAATTTTAACAAGGTTTTGGAGGATACACTTAGGACTTATTATATTTTAAAAGGAAAACATTATTATGTGTTCTTAATTCGACCTTGTGATTCTAATTAAAGAGTTGGATTTCATATTCTTAATTCATCTACGTAAGTACTTAATTATGTTACTCTACTTCATAGTTTCTGCATTTATACTTCTCATGCATAGCTAAATCCACAACAAGGGTTGTGAGAACCATGAGAAACTAACAAGGTAAAATTGAATATTGTGTAATTCTTGGATGGTTTGTTAGGTTGTATTAAGTAATCCTCTTTACTTTAACTACTTTTTAATGGAGGCATATATTAGAACTCGCCTTGTGTTACTTGCTAGATCAAGAAAGTAATGAATAGGAAAAGAGGTAATTAACAAGATTCTATTGCGATGTTCTCGTCCAATCAATCGAACTGGATCAAGGAGAGGTTGTACTGGAATAAAAAGTAAGGGTTAGTAATGTCAAAACACGAAGATGAATCATGTTCCGGGATGAAATTTACCTCTTTGATGGATCAAAGGTTTAGGTGAATCTAGCTTATTGTCCTCCACCAACATACTAGAAAAGGTTGCATTTATCTGATAATACCCAGTTAGGGATCATGGAGAAGATGTGACCTTTGTTAGCTCTTCTACTAATTTCTCATCACCTGCATTCATTTAGTTTAGTTAATTTTACTTTACAAAAAAAATCCTTTTCTTAAGTGATAAGTAGGTTAATCAATCCAACTTCTTGAGTCTGCCAAATTCTCTGAGGGATCGACCCTAACCTCGGTTAGGTTAATTACTAGGCAATGACCATTTTACCTTACAAATAAGGTATGTCTTGAGCGACATCAAGTATTTTTGTACCATTTTCGAGGAATACGGCTACACTTGGTTAATTCAAGTAATTTTGGGGGATTAATCCTTATTTCTCTAATTTTACATTTTGTTATTTTTGCTTTTTTAGTGCAGGTGTAGTGGATGCATAACACTCAAAGTTGAGGCAATCCCTTGACTCAATTTGATCCAGAGATTCAAACAACACTAAGGAGGATAGCCAAAGACAATGTGAACAATGTTGTTGGTGATGCAGTAAATGCAACACTAAATTTGAACGATGAAAATTTACCATTGCTAAATCCACAACTATAGGGTCTATAAGCCACAATAAACCAATGGAACCAATATAGGCTTAACCCTATGGTGATTGACATTACGGTAGCTATTGTGTTACCCCTACTACCAAATGACACAAAGTTTGTCGTTTTAAGTGGATTGCTCTAAATGCTTTAGAATTGCGGGTTATTTATCGGCCTACGATCAAAGGATCCACATAACCATCTACATAATATTGTGTTTGTTTGTAATAGAATGATTGGGAACCAAAATCTGTCCATGGATGTCGTTGGGTTGTGTATTTTCCCACTTTCTCTTATAGGAAATGAAATGTTATGGTTATCTAAGCTCCCAAAGAGTTCGATCACCAGTTGGGCAGAATTGCAGACATCCTTTCTGGAGTGTTTTTTCCCTAACTCGAAGAACCTAAAATTGAAGTCTGAGATTAATAACTTTGAGAAGATACCTGGTGATTAGATCGGTGCTACATGGGAGAGATTCACTAAGTGTTTGAGACATGTCCCTGACCACAAGATTTTTGATAAAGTCCTGGTTGAGATCTTTTATCAATCCTTTGATGGGAATGTCCAAGCAGTTTGTTGATACTATTATTGGCGGCTCTTTTATAAATTATTCATTCTAGGAGAATGTTGAGAGACTTGAGTGGATGGTCAAGACTAACTATGCATGGGGTACAAGGGAAAATTCTACCACAAGGAGTTCATTCTTGGTTAGGACTATTCTGGCGCAAACATAAGCAAGCGAGAAAGTGATGCAGGAACTTGCGAGAAATAATACTAATATGGAGCTATTGATGAATCAAAATATGGAATGAGTCAATGTTGTAGCTCATCAACCTCTACATATACCCATGTACAAGAAGCCTTATTATAAGAAGGATAAAAGTTTTGTTCCTGATTAGATGTCAGGTTTCCGAACCAACACCCAATAGTCCAATCAAGACTAATAGTGCCAAAGGCAAGGGAACCAAGGTTGGAACTTTGGGAGAGATGGCGCCTTCAGAGATAAAAACATATGAGGCTATGATGTTAGAAATAGGGTACCATGTTGAATGGGGTCATAGAGATGGGTTAAAAAAATGGTCCATATGTTCCACCGCATGATAGAGATGCTGACACTAGCTTCTCTTGCATTGAGAAGTTCTTTGACCGGTTGTTGAACAAAGTTGATGCATAGGATGAGACAATAAAAGGGATGAAGTCTAACATCTCCAATAGTAACCAGAATATTGAGTCTCAATCGGTGGAGATTAAGAAGCTGGAGCAATAATTTGATCAGATATTGACCCAGTTAAACCAATGCTAGAAAGGTACGTTGCCCAGTAACAATGCAAAAACAAAAAAATGAGGGGCAGTGTATGGAAATCATAACTTACAATGGAAAGCAGAACATTGATCCTCCAGTGCTATTGGATGATGGTGATGTTCGTGATAAGAATGTTGTGAACAAGCAGACTGAGATTAGAGATGATCATGTAGAGAATGAGGAAAGTGATGCAGCGCCGAAATAGTTAAACCCTATTCATCATCCTCCTCCTCCCTTCCTTCAAAGACTAAAGAAAAAGGAGAAGGAGTGTAAGTTCAAATACTTTTTCTATATGTTGAAGCAACTCTCTATAAGCATCCTGTTGATTGAGATATTAGAGAAGATGTTTGGGTATGCAAAGTTTGTGAAGGATCTAATTACAAAGAAGTGTACTATGAGGTAGGAGCTCTCACGAGAGATCCAACATTACAATGCGATTTTAAATAGGTCCTTGGTTCAAAAATGAGAAGACCCAAGAGCATTCACCATTCCCTACACCAAAGTTTATATGGTGTTTACAAGGTCATTATGTGATCTCAGTGTCAACAAAAATTTGATGCCCCTTGTGATCTTCAAGAAACATTTTTCTGGAAGCCCCTAACCTTACGAGCATGAGAGTGTTGATGGCTGACCGCATGGTGAAGAAGCTTTTGGGGATACTGTATGATGTCCTCATCAAAGTAGACAAATTCATATTTCTTACAAACTGTTTTATCCTAGATTGCGAGGTCGACTTCAAAGTTCCAATCATCTTGGGAAGGCCTTTCTTAGCCATTGGGTGAGCCCGATGGATATGAAATCAGTTCTACTCAAGTTTAGATTGAACGATGAAGAAGTCATCTTCAACGTCTGTTAATCAATGAAGTGGTTAGATGAGCTAAAGATGGAGGCTTGGACCATGATGAAGTCTGAGTAATTAGATGGTCTATGTTATGTCGCGACACTAAATCAGGCGCTACTTGGGAGGTAACCCAAGAGGAGTGAGGCGCTTAGGCACCCAAGTATGTTCCTTTGACCATGTTCATTATTTATGATATTTTTTGTGCATTGGGGAAAAAACATAACTTTTTCGATGGGGTGTGGGTAGTTATAGGCCTCAATGAAGTCTAAGTAGCCTTGACCTATAACTATCCCAATTTTTTCCTAAGAGTTTTCTTGCCTATGTTCTTGTTCCCTGCTAATATTTATTTTCTATTGAACCGACATGTTTTAGGATGTTTAGGTAGGATTAGTAGCATACAATACTTATATCTATCACATAGTTATTTTTTGTTTGAAAAATGATAACCACTTAATTTATTTGATTAGTTAGTCTTGATAACAATCATGAATGATTAGTTGTTTTACAGAACTTGTTCTGGTAAGTTAGGCTAAATTGTGATAAAAATCATGATAAAAATAATTTGTGTTGACATGTATGTAGTCCCATGAGTGAGTGAGATTAAATTGCATGATTCAGTACTGTGTTTAAATTTAGAACTTGCCCTATTACTATGACATATACTGTAGATTAGTTGGTTAGGAAAGGATCTTAGGTTGTTGTTCTTAATAGTCCAATTATCCTAAATAACTGACCAAATATGTTATATATCCCTTGATCCCTATGTTTGAGCATTCCATATACCTTGTTCGTTGTAAATACCCAAGTAACCTTACCTTGATAAATGATAAGTCCTAAAATAGGACTTAGTCCTTCCTTGAACATTGTGCACCTTGACTGAAGCAAAACGCTTAAGTTGATGGTGGCTACCAAAAGTGACCCTAGTTCTGAGCATGAATATTGTACACCTCAACTCAGGATAAAAGCCTAAGTTGGGGGTGGTTGGTGATAAAAAAAAAAGTCATGAAAAGAGGGGGAAACTAGTGATACAGAAAAGGGGAGGAAAATGTGCTAAAGGGTGCGAGAGAAAAAAAATACCTAATCAGTGTGTTAAATTGAAATATATATTTATATATATATATATATATATATATATACATTGAGTAGAATGAGAATAAAGCACCCTAAAAAACTTAGAAAAGGGAGAACAAGGGGAATGAGAAAAAATAATATGGGTTGATAGGGCAAAAGTGTAGAACAACGCGGTGTCAAGGAGGGTCATTAGTCACTATGTTCCTAAAGTACCATACTAAAAGTCCCCTGAGCCTACGGTACAAGCCTAGAAAGTCCTAAAGTGATCCTAGCCCAACTAGTTGAAGGTGTCAATCGTGAGTATAGGGAAAAGCCTATGGTATTGGTCACAGTATTTGAATATCCTTTGTAAGAGTGAGTTTAATAGTATTTTCCCAAGTACTAAATTTGAAAATATCGTCCAAAGTGATGAATGAGACTTCTTTTTTTTAGGGCACTTGCATTGCATTGTTGATATCTAACTAAGTTAGTGATTGTTGCTTATTTATAGTTGTATAACTTATCATTGTTGCACTGTTGGATGTATGGGTCTGCATTGGTTTGCTTGATTACTATCTGATATGTATTTGAAAAGAGGTGTGGATGCCTATGTTGGATTTTGATAATGTCTGGGCTATTGGGTTGAAGTTTGTATGTCTCTATACTGCTTATCTAGATTGAATCCATGGCTTAAGGACAAGCAATAATTTTAAGTTGATAATGTTGATGTTTTGCTGAAATGCAACATTTTTTATGCTTAAAACGTAGAATTTTTTGTGTTCTCAAAGAAATGCTAGTAGATTTGATGTCTTTATGTGTTTGTTTTGCAGGATTTTAATGTTTGTATGGTTTTTTTGACAAAGTGGGTTGAAACAGTAAATTTGATGATCCACAGAACTCTTTACGGGTCGTGAAAATGTTTACGAGCCATAGATAGAGTCTCATGTAAATTTCTAGTGAGGGGTAAATTTTTGAATTGAACTCCATGAAGGAAGAAGAAGAGTCGCAGATCAATCCATGAGTCATAGAGTGTGGTCGTACCTTGAGAATCAGAAAGGAGAAAACTTCTGAAAAGCCATCAAACGAAACCCTCCACGGTCCGTGCAATCCTATACAACCCGTGGAAAGGTCTCGTAGAAGTAGTCTCCAGATTTTAGTTGCATTCCACGAAACCCCGACGTACGAGCCATCGAATGTTGCACGAGTCATGAACATGTTCGTAGAGTATGCCAACACCATTTTTCTATTCCATCTTGGTTTTGTATTTTACACATTACAAATAGGTTTTTATATTATTTTTCAAGGAGTTTTCCAGCAGTCACGATGTTTGAACAAGGTTTTAGAGGATACACTTAGAATTTATTATATTTTGAGAGGAAAAATATTATTGTGTGTTCTAAATTCGACCTTGTGATTCTAATTGAAAAGTTGGATTTCATATTCTTAATTCATCTGTATAAGTGCTTAATTATGTTACTTTACTTCATAATTTCTGCATTTATATTGATCATGCATAGCTAAATCCATAACTAGGGTTGTGGGAACCATGAGGAACTAACAAGGTAAAATTGGATATTGTGTAATTCTTGGAAGGTGTGTTAGGTTGTATTAATTAATCCCCTTCACTTTAACAACTTTTTAACGGAGGCATATGCTAGAACTCACCTAGTTTTACTTGTCGGTTTAAGGAAGTATTGAATAGGAAAAAGGTAATTAACATGATTCGATTAAGATGTTCTTGTCTAATCAAGTAAACTGGATCAAGAGGAGGTTATACTGGGATAAAAAATAAGGGTTAGTAATGTCACATCACAAAGACAAATAAAGTTTCGGGATGAAATTTACCTATTCACTAGATCAATGATTTAGGTGAACCTAGCTTATTGTCCTATACCTACATACTGGAAAAGGTTGCATTTATCCGATAATACCAAGTTAGGGATTCATGAGAAATACATGACCCTAGTTAGTTTTCCACTAGTTTCTCATCACCTGCATTCATTTAGTTTAGTTAATTTTACTTTACAGAAAACACCCTCTTTTCTTGGTAAATACGTAGGTTAATTATTCCAACTTACATTGCATTAATTCTTGAGTTTACCATATTCTCTAAGGGATTGACCCTAACCTCGGTTAGGTTAATTACTTGACAGTAACTATTTTACCTTAAAAAGAAGGTGTGACTTGAGTGACATCAACCAACAACTCTAGACACTCTGGAGCCTCCTTCCTTTTGATGGTCGTCTTTTGTATCCAGACATTGATCTTGTACTGTATAGTGGCTTATATATGGTGGAGTATTCCTAATTATGTATGTTATTGTTTTATCTATATATGAGTGTGTATTTGTGTCCATCGTATATCTATACTGATGACTTGCAGGTTCTAGGTAGAGTGTATTTGTTTATTTAGGTATGTCGAGTATTGTTGTGATTAGTTGATTCGGGATAGGTTCTCTCATGTTGGGTGATTGGCTTGCTTGTAGGTGGGATCTAACAGGCATCATGACTGGAACTGGATTGTGACATGGTTGTGGGTAGTATCTTATAATATAGTGGTTGACAGTAATGATAAATTGAGGTTGTTAGTTGTGGTGGCAACTGACTATTGGCAGTGCAATGATTAATATGATAGCTAATGACATTTCTGAATGATGATAACGATCAGAAAATAATAATGTTGATTCATGGTTGTAATTATCGATAGTGATTAGTGAATTCAATAATAATTGACGGTGATGATTGCAAATAATTACTAATGGTGATAACAATTATTTTAGTGATTGGAGCAATATTGGTAGTGATTGGCGATGGTGGTAGTTATGGTTGAAATAGCAATTTTGGGTGGTAAGTGAAAGTAGATCGCATAGTGATGAATTTTCTTCTTTGTATAAATTATTTTAAAATCTTTATAATATTAAAAATATTTACTATAGATCTTAATCATTTATGCCCATTTATTTATAGTAAAATAACAAAAAAATTGTACTCAATGATTAAGATACGAATAGTTAAGATTCAAACCTTCAAAATAAACAGATCTAATAATTGAGATTTGAATGGAAAGTCTGGTGCCCTAAAGCTCCCATTATACCAAGGGTCAGGGAATATGGTCACATGACAATAACTTTACCAGGTACTCCAAGACTTTCATAAAATAACTAAGACCTAAATGATTAAAATAATTTCTTTTCTTATTTGAATTTTGTTTAAAGTCATACTAAAAGTAATATTTAGGAGTCAAATTCAAATAAAATTTGTCTTATATAAATCATTTCTGTAGTCAACTGTCACGATCCAAAACGGGCATGAGTGACACCCACACTTACACTCCTAACTGGGCGAACCAAATATACAAATCCCAACTTATATTAGTTTTTTAACTTATGAAATACGATATTAGTGCGGAAGTTCAAACTTTTAAAGATAAGAATAACAAAACTACTAAATCTTATTACGTAACATTTTCCCAAAACTTGAAAGTCACCACAACAAGGACATCTAATCTCAAATACTAAGTTTAAGAGTAGCAACACTAAATAGATAAATAAAATAGTTTATGTCTTAAACTAAGGACATTATGCCTTAAATGATATAATCCAACAAGAGCTAGAAGGCTAGCTCACCCTGAAATCTGATATGTTGATGACTACCTAGAGCTGAGGGCGAGTAAAAGTCGAAGGAACACTCGCTACACTCTACAAAAGCAAAAAAAAAGAAAAAATACAAGTAGGAGTATGTACGAGCCACATGTACTGAGTTGGTATCATCGACCAACTCCAAATAGAAACTAATATACACAAGTAATAGCAAGAAATCAACTATAACATTTAACAGGTGGCAAGCAACAAGTACAAGTGACAACATCATAAAACATGTACGTAATCATAGAACAATATCAAGAACAAACATGAGGACTCAAGCCTCCACACCACATTTCTTTTGGGAGATGGGTTCTTTGAGAATGAGTATATTAAATCACCTCAATATGTTTTCCTTTAATATTTTCATGCCAAAACGTGGCACCCAATTCCATAATATCCGTGTTGAAACGTGACACCCGATTTAATTATGTCATGTCAAAATGTGACACCCGATTCAATTATACCGTGTCGGAATGTGACACTCGATCCAATTATACCATTTCGAAATGTTATACTGATCAAATTATATTTAATTCATCATTCTTTATCATTACTTTCCACTTCATTAACAATATTTCGTCAAATCTTCTTTATTCAAGGCATCACTTTGATAAGACTAGTTCAAGAGTATGGATTTCATGATCTTGGAATTTCAGATCAATCACAACAATATATCAATCTTATAAACCACAATGATTAAATGCACAGAAAACGTCACAACATCACTCAATGAATATCAATCACTGTTAAGAGTCTCTCTAACATAGAATAAATCATAACCTACCTCAAATTGAAGAACCCAGATCAAGTTAACTAATCCACCAATTCTTCTCCTTTCTTCAATGCCTCAAAATGTTTCCAATCTATCAAATATGTAATCTATATAAAAATACGAATCTAATGACACCCATATTGCTATATTTAATTTTGGGTCAAAAATTCACACCGAGCCCTCAAATGTGACTCTGAAAATTTCTTTCAGATTATGTTTACCCATAATTAAATAAACTTATGAGTCAAATTTCAGCTAAAACAGATCATTGTTCGACCCCCAAATCAAGATTTTATTCTAAGAACCCTAGAACTATATTTTCAAAAATTATACACGTTTCTACCCTAAAAATCTATTCATGATTAAATAAAAAACTTAATAGGAAGGACGAGAACAATTACCTTGACACTTAGATATAAAAATCATAATTTTTCTCTCCCTTTTTCCCTTTCTTTTTCTTCCACACATTTTTTCTGTTTGTTCGTCGTCTTCAATTTCTTTTCGTTTTGTTTCTATTGTTTTCATAGGGATGAGTTTCAACAACCCCTAATTAGTATTTTATTTATATATTTTTCTTTTTCTTTTCTTTCTTTTTACTTATTTATATATTTATTTATTTATTTGTTTTTAGTTCTTTTTCTCCTTTGTTTTTCAAATAGATTAAATATTAAAAGTAATAAAATCCTATTAACGTATTTTTAATAAATATGGAATAATTAAAATAAAATATTAATGAAATTATTATTTTAATCCACCAACTAAATTAATTATCTAAAATTATTCCTTAACTAAATAATGAAAATTATTGAATAGTCCAAAAAGCCCCTTTAAAATTGACGAAATAAATCTTTTATGGAATAAAAAGTTTTAGTACTTAAAATGACCTAATAGGTCGTTACATTAGATATACATTTACCCACCGTTCGTCCTCGAACAGTCAAAAGAAGGAGAAGGAAGAACAACCGACGTTACCAAAAGCTCGAGTTATGTTCTTCTAAAGTTGAATTCATCTCTCCATTTAAGCTCATTCTTAAAATCATCCCTAAGAACTGAACTTTTGAATTAATTTTTGGCAGATTTACAATCAAAAATAATTTTTAAGTCACAGATTAACTCATGAACCTAATTAGAACCAAAACTCATTCAATCACAACACAATCATTTGAACAAATCTTTTCTCACATAATCACGATAAAATTTGAACCAACCATCCCTCACGCATAATGCAAAAACCCTCATAGATCTTGTCAAGATTTTATTCTTACAATCAACTCTTCTCTCGAGCTTAAGTTGTAAAAATGTGATCTTTAGTCATTGGATACTCATCACAGAAAATTGATGTGTTTCTAACTCAACGAAGGAAGTGATCAAGTAACCACTTAGAAAGCGATAAATTAAAACTTATAGAACCTCTAATAACACTATAAAAAAATAAATCAATAGCAATGACTGTAAACAACCCTTAAGAGCGATAGATCTAGACTCAACAGGTCCCACATTTCATCGCACATAACCAGAATATGACCTCAATAATGAGATGAATCTTAATACTGACGGAAATAAACATTTATGGTAGCTCTTTTATAAATTTTTATAATCAAGGTGACACTTGTTGAATTACTGAAAAACTTTAATTTCTCCAAAGCAACATTTATTCTGTCATATCTAGAATGATTGAGTCTCCATAAGCACCTTACTTTACCAAGAGAGTATCACAATAGTATGGTAGTCTCAACAATAGAGTAGTTTCAATTGCCTCAATATTCTTAATGATTATGTAAAACTTTAGGATCATACCTTGGTTCCCCCATAAGTCATCTACCATAATTCGCATAATCCAAATTAAAATAAATGCAAAATCTTCCTAACATAACTATTCTTCAATTGAATTAAATTCATTCTTCATAAAAATTATGGATAAATCCCTAATAAATTTGTGCCGACTCAGTTCACATTATATGATCATGTCTGAACTCAAAGGTGAAAATTCATGTCACCTTCAACATCGAATGAAAGATCTATACACGATGTCATATTCCATCACCTTTTTCAGATTTCTTTCGTAACATCAATTTCAAATGCCTTAAATTGTTCAATATATCCGATTTGTATTCCTTAACTACGATTTTTATTCCTTAACTAACTTTCCCACCAATAATTTCCTTTAACCAATGACTTGATATTCTTTTCTCATACTCTAAACGAAAACTTTATGTAACACCCTTTATTAGGTCATTTAATAGTTAAAATTAGCTAACTTTACAATCCAAATCATGCATATATACTTACAAATGTTACACATCCAATACTCTTTGATCACTTCATACTTTATTAATTCATACCTTGAAAAAATATACTACCATGAACATAGATTCACTATTAAGAACTTTAATTCTAACTCCAATCATATAACCTAATTCCCCTTATCAGTCAACATTAACTCATACCATGAAGATCTTTATGAATTCATGTATCTTAACTTATTATTGACTCTCTGTTTATGGACATTACCATATCCTTTATAAAAAAATTTAATGAACTAATCATCATACTCATAATCACAAAAAGAGCTTATTATATTCAAGATGCACATATATAATTTTTTTTTCAAATATTATCCAATAGTTATCTAACTCAGATCAATGATACGTAACATTATCGCCATAATCAAAGAGAAATAGATGGAATCATGTGTCTCTAAATTAAATTCTCTACTCACTTGGAAGATACATCTTTAATCATTACCATTAGAGTGAATGTCTTTGTTCCTGTCTCTTCCTAAAAGCTAACCTACATCTCACTAATTTTATCTATTTTTTAACTCTAGATCTTTTTAATTCTATTCGAGCAGTGTCTCAACACATTCTATATCTTTTCATACGATCACATACTCATCAAATAGTAATAATTCATAACTTTAAAGATCCACAAGTCAATATTACCATAACAAATTCATTTAATAACAAATTTATTTAGTCAAAAATCCTTTTATAATTGCATCCTGATCATAATCCATCACCAATTCTTATTATCATTATTCTCAATAACCATTTTCATCATCTTTAAGCCAACTTTACCATCAACATGATACTTTAAACTCAGTTATACCAACAAAATCCAAAGGACTAACCTAATTTTTATGCGTACTCTCCTACTAAAATCCTCTATTTCCTTTCCCTATGTTACCCGTTGGGATATTATTTATCCATAAGCTTATCATTCCAATATTGATCCACTCCCTTGGAGCTTATTAGGAAATCATCAATCCTCATTTAAAATCCTTGTGATAAATTTCACCACCTGTGTAACAACCCAGAATACATTTTAAAACCTTGTGAAGAAGTTTAACTATGATTTTTAACTTACTTTGGTTTGTTAATGGTCTCTATGAGTCCTTCTTAAATGTCCATGTTCAAAGAAATCGCATTGGTTGAGTTTTACATATGAATCGTTGGGAGGGTTGATTTTAAAGGTCCATAGCTCCTAGAATAAGTTGAATTGGTAGTAAAATGACCTATAAAATTGAATAACTTTGCGTTATCTCTCCAACGCACTTGGTTTCACTTGATTTGCAGTTCGGATGAAGAAGTTACGACCTTTTTAGTGGGACTGCCTGTGCAGAAATTCTTTTCTGGAAATTTGTTGAAGCATGGCACCATGGTGCACTTCATGGAACGTGTGCCACTTTATGCTCTGTGAAGTGGCCCGTCTGACCTTTCATGGGGCGTGTTAAGGTGTTTTGTGATGGCCCTGACTTAAGAATTAGTTCTATGTATCAGGTTAGCATTTCAGAATTTGCGTCAACGAGAAAGGAGGCTTCATGTATCGTGTGGAAATTGATGGTCTGTGTTGCTCCCCGTGGGAGGGGATCATCCAAGGATCTTGTCCAAGTGAGGTCCCACGGTCTAGTTCATAGTCCTTGTGAGGCCTCGTGGCCCGTGTGGCATGTCGTGTGGTCAAGAAAGTGAATTAATTTTCTAAGTATGAAATTACCATCTTGCACTTTCGTTAGGGGGATATATTTCTATGTGCACCTAGACGGGAAAGTTCACGACCCGTGTGCCACTACACGGTCTGTGTATTCGGCCGTGAGGATGACCTAGGCAGATTTTATATCCATTTCATTAATGGTTTAAGTGTAATTTTGGTGATTTCGGAAGGTCATGTTAGTCTTCCTATGCCCTCCTAAACCCCTAAATTAATCTCTACATCTTCATCCTATTCAAATTCATTCAACCCTTAGAAGTTTATTCAAACTCTCTCTTCTAAAAACTCTCTTGCAAGTGTGGGTTGAAGGTTTAAGTTGGAATCCAAAGAAGTCTTCTTCTTCAATCATTCCTCTCCTTAAAGCTTCTAGTTAATCAATGTATGTGGGATAGATTCGTGATTCTCCTTTCAACCATGATGACCCAAAACTCCTCTTCTTTAATTTTTTATGAAATTTATCTTACTTGAAATATGGGTCTTTAAATTAAATATTCATTTGATTAAATTGAAGTTTGGGTAGTATTTAATTATTGATTTTAAAGTGAATTAAGCCCTAATTTGTTGAATTCCATTGGTTTTATGAAGGTTCAATTATGCATGTCCCTTTAAGCTTTAAATCTATGCATGAGTAATGTTAATTGAGTTTTAATTATTGATTTAACTTTGAATTACTTATGGGTTCTTCCTATTATGAGTTTGAATTATGAATTCTAATTGCCCATGCTAATTTCATCATTATTCATGGCATTAGCATACATGAGCATTGGATTTATGAAAGATTTGAATTGGGTGATGATCCAAATATATTTATAACTATGATTTTGAACAAGTATGGGTTATGACAAGAATGTGATCACATAATATCTATGATATGGCTCTTTAAGAAATTATGGGTGTTTACACCAATATGATTGATATGAATGGAGCTACTCCTATGCGTGGAAGCATGACATGAAAATGTATTTGGCTCTTTAGCCTAATGAAGCATGATTATGAAATGTGTTTGACTTTTTAGTCACGTATGCATGAAAGTGAAAAAAGTGATTTGGTTTTTGAGCCCAATTATGCATGGTTATGATTTCAAAGTACTTATCCTCTTTTTCTAAACCATGTATATATATATATATATACATGGGATAACGACTTAGAACCGAATGGGATCGGAGTAATAAGTGGGCTATCCCCAAGGGTTCCACTTCATTCTCTTGAACTATGTGTCAGCATAGGTATATGGTAACCCTTACCAAAATGATCGGGATTATAAAGTATGGTTACAAATGTGACAGGTTATGATATGATATAGAAATTCTTCCAAAATGACTAGGTCAAAAGGTATGGTGTAGATTACCTTTCGCAAGTACTCTACTCTCATCCGATGGAGGCTTCATCGGGTAAATTCTTGTTGTAGCTCGCAAGGGTTTAAGAAGTCGGTTATGGTCACATCCTCTTTATATGTAAGCATTATGGAATTTCATGCATCATGAATTTGATGGAATGTTGATACATTATCCTTTCTTATATCCTTATTTCTATATATGTGTCCCTCTTATCTAACATTGGTTTACAGGTTTGTCATATTCATATGCATTGTATGCCCACATACTTAGTATATTCAAACGTACTAACACATACTCTTTTTCCTGCATGATCGAACCATATAGGGACCGGAGACTATATCTATCCACCTCTTCACGGTTGATTCAAATCCTTAAGTATTATTTGTGGTGAGTGCTATGTTCCAAGACAATATCTTCCCTCCATCTACCCTTATGTTTATTGTTTACATCTTTACTTTAGGGGTGAGCCCGGGACATGTCTTGGTCCTCGCCCTATTCTAGACTAGAGACATTGTTGGACATCACAAAGACATCCGTACGATTATGTTATGTGATTACTTGAGATGATTTGACTATGTACTATGTATGGGAGAGATGTTTATGATTATGCTATTATGATATGTTCAAATTAGAATGTGCTTATATGGAAAGTCCCAAGTCCCTTCTTTTCCCCATAGCGTGAGTAATACTTACCCGCTGTCACGACCCGAAAGTGGGCCCTAGATGTGACATGGTGAAGGAGAACTCAAAAGTTCTCGATCAAGCCATTATAGCATAATTACTCACATCATCGGTTCGGAAGCGCGGAAAAGTAAACACATAGCATATATTTCTACGGAAAATGGGGCTTTGGACTCAAGCTATGGGGATGTTGCCAGGGATAGGATGAACATGGACCACATAACACATAACAAGTATTTCTAAGGGGCGGATAAATAGGACTCAAGCTATGGGGGCATACCGGGTTAGGGGACTTTCCACATAAGCACATTCCCAACATTCACAAGCCCAATACATAATCATAAGCATAATTGACACATCACTCCCATAAGAAAATCTCAATAGCCATAATATCTCAAAAAATATGATACAATGTGCAAGAGTTTAACATGTCCAACATAGCCTCTATCTAAGATAGAGCGGGGCCTCGACATAATCCGGGCTCACCCTCAAGTCATAAAGTAAGAAAAATAAAATAATACAAGAAAGATAGAAAGTAGTTATTGCCCTTGAATAAAAGGGCTCACCACAAGCAAATAGCTTCAAAGATGTCACTCGTCGTCCAACGGAAGATAGAGGTCATCACCGGTCCCTACATGGTTAGAACGTGTAGACAAAGAGTATGGGTTAGAACACAATATGCACTAAGTATGTGAGCATGCAATACATATGACATAATAATATAAAAAATCAAGATGAAAAGGGGATAAGTGATATAAAAGGAATGCACATAGCCAAAAGATAAGTATATTATAATAATATGCCATGCCATGATGTATGAAATGCAACCTACAAATCATATCATAGCAGGAATGTGACCTCAACCGACAATGGAGAAAACCCGAGTGAGCTACTACTTAGATTCAGACTACTTGCTAGGTAGATCCCTAGTCACCCTTCAACAAGGGGAAACATAACAAGTCATCCCATCTAGGGAGAAATCCCATGTTGGCACATGGTTTGACGATAAGAAGTATAGACCCTCGGAGCTAGTCCACCCCGACTCCAATCCCTCGGTGCTAAGACTCATCCCATGGGAATACATATATACATGCAAGCCTTTAAAAATGGAGGGTTACATTCTTTTCAAAACCATTCATCATTAAGGAAACCATGTCATTACCACATCCATATCCATACTTAGGCTAAAAAGCCAATAAGAATTTCCAAAACCATTTCCATATCAATGCAATAGGAGTAGCTCATCTACATTGCTTATCATATCAAGACTTCATAACATATCAAAATGGTGCAAGCACCCATAATTCTCAAAGAGCCATAACAAGAGACTATGTGATCACAATCCTTAACATATCATATCATAACAAGAGGACCATGCCCTTAACAAGATTTTCATCACAACCATTCTTCAATGCATATGCCATGAATGAGAAATCAAGTGCATTGGTAATGGAGATTAAAACCTTAAAACCATAATTCAATAGATAATTCAACACAATTCACGAGAAAATCCCAATTCAAAACATAATGCAATTTACCCATGCATATTAAACCATTTAAAGGGGCATACACATCAAACCTTCAGGAATTTCAATGCACTTCATAAAATTTAAACTTAAATCATCATTTAATCACCTAATTTCTACAGCCCACAACTCAATGCAATGAAATACATCAAAATTTAAAGAATCCATAATTAAAGAAAACTTAAATTCATAATTTAAAGAGAAGGGTTCTTGCGTCTTCATGGATGGAAGGGGATCCATGAATCAATCCCACATACCTTGAGATTAGCCAAGAGAATTAGATGATTTTGCAAGAAGGGTGATTTTTTCCCAAATTTCTTCAAGCTTTCATCAATGGAGGTCAAGAGGATTGAGAGAATTTTGGTGAGGTTTAAAGAGTG